>JASEVX010000005.1:64565751-64702470 GCA_031761405.1 Serripes groenlandicus | reverse complement strand
CATTATAACAAAATTCAAATGACACACCATCTGGATTCTTCAGTTGCTCATTATAACACAATACAAATGACACATCCACCTGGATTCTTCAGTTGCTCATTATAACAAAATACAAATGACACACCATCTGATTCTTCAGTTGCTCATTATAACAAAATTCAAATGACACACCACTTGGATTCTTCAGTTGCTCATTATGACAAAATATACAAATGACTCCCCCCCCCCCCCCCCCCCCCCCCCCCCCCGCACCCCTGGATTTTTCAGTTGCTCATTATGACAAAATACGAATGACAAATCCACCTGGATTCTTCGGTGGCTCATTATAACAAAATACAAATGACACACCACCTGGGTTCTTTAGTTGCTCATTACAACATAATACATATGACACACCCACCTAGATATCTTGATGCTCATTATAACAAAGTACAAAGCATAGTCCCAGCTGAAATTTAAGTGAATCATTATAACAAAAAACAATTGACACATCCACCTGAATCCTTTAGATACTCATTATACGAAAAAAAAGACATGAATGGGTTTTTTCGCTTATAGTTAACAGGTGTGAGATTTTTTTTTTTTTTTTTTTTTTTTCAATAACCCATAAAGCTTTCTGAAATGAAACTGGAAAAATCCATGGGGGCCGCCATTTTGGATATGTATAAAAAGCAGACGTAAAACACAGATTGAAAATTATTGTCGTCTTTTTAATCATTTTTTTTAATCGGTATTTTGGGTATGTATAAAATGAGCAGAAAAACACGGATTGAAAATTATTGTCGTGTTTTTAATCATTTTTTTAAATCGGTATTTTGGGTATGTATAAAATCAGCAGAAAAACACGGATTCAAAATTATTGTCGTCTTTTTAATATTTTTTTTTTAAATCGATATTTAAGATCATTAAAGTGCTGTGTTATGTGGGAATTAACATTTGTACGAAAAGTTAAAATTAAATGAAAATCTGTAAGAAATATGTTTTCCCGTTGGTCAAAAAAAAACCGACAGCATTAGCCTTCTACGACCGAAACTAAATTTTGACTGTATCGTAGCCAAAGAAGTACGTGACGTCATTTCCGTTCAATGGATTCATATGACACACCCACCTGGATTCTTCAGTGGCACCTCATAACAAAATACATATGATACACCAACCTGGATTTCTTAGTTGCTTATTATAACAAAATACATATGATAGGCCCACCTGGATATTCTAGTTGCTCATTATAACCAAATACAAATGATAGTCCCAGCTTGATTCTTAAGTGGCTCATTATAACAAAATATATATGATACACCCAGCTGGATTCTTAAGTGGCTCATTATAACAAAATACATATGACACACCCACCTGGATTATTCAGTGGCTCATTATAACAAAATACAAGTGACATCTCCACCTGGATTCTTAAGTCGCTCATTATGACAAAATTCAAATGATACACCCACCTGGATTCTTTGGTTGCTCATTATAACAAAATACATATGACAAATCCACCTGGATTCTTCAGTTGCTCATTATAACAAAATACAAATGACACATCCACCTGGATTCTTCAGTTGCTCATTATAACAAAATACAAATGACACATCCACCTGGATTCTTTAGTTGATCATTATAACAAAATACCAATGACACACCCACCTGGATTCTTTAGTTGCTCATTATAACAAAATACAAATGACACATCCATCTGGATTATTCAGTTGCTCATTTTAACACAATACAAATGACACATCCACCTGGATTCTTCAGTTGCTCATTATAACAAAATACAAATGACACACCATCTGGATTCTTCAGTTGCTCATTATAACAAAATTCAAATGACACACCATCTGGATTCTTCAGTTGCTCATTATAACAAAATTCAAATGACACACCATCTGGATTCTTCAGTTGCTCATTATAACACAATACAAATGACACATCCACCTGGATTCTTCAGTTGCTCATTATAACAAAATACAAATGACACACCATCTGGATTCTTCAGTTGCTCATTATAACAAAATTCAAATGACACACCACTTGGATTCTTCAGTTGCTCATTATGACAAAATATACAAATGAATCCCCCCCCCCCCCCACCCCTGGATTTTTCAGTTGCTCATTATGACAAAATACGAATGACAAATCCACCTGGATTCTTCGGTGGCTCATTATAACAAAATACAAATGACACACCACCTGGGTTCTTTAGTTGCTCATTACAACATAATACATATGACACACCCACCTAGATATCTTGATGCTCATTATAACAAAGTACAAAGCATAGTCCCAGCTGAAATTTTAAGTGAATCATTATAACAAAAAACAATTGACACATCCACCTGAATCCTTTAGATACTCATTATACGAAAAAAAAGACATGAATGGGTTTTTTCGCTTATAGTTAACAGGTGTGAGATTTTTTTTTTTTTTTTTTTTTTTTCAATAACCCATAAAGCTTTCTGAAATGAAACTGGAAAAATCCATGGGGGCCGCCATTTTGGATATGTATAAAAAGCAGACGTAAAACACAGATTGAAAATTATTGTCGTCTTTTTAATCATTTTTTTTAATCGGTATTTTGGGTATGTATAAAATGAGCAGAAAAACACGGATTGAAAATTATTGTCGTGTTTTTAATCATTTTTTTAAATCGGTATTTTGGGTATGTATAAAATCAGCAGAAAAACACGGATTCAAAATTATTGTCGTCTTTTTAATATTTTTTTTTTAAATCGATATTTAAGATCATTAAAGTGCTGTGTTATGTGGGAATTAACATTTGTACGAAAAGTTAAAAATAAATGAAAATCTGTAAGAAATATGTTTTCCCGTTGGTCAAAAAAAACCCGACAGCATTAGCCTTCTACGACCGAAACTAAATTTTGACTGTATCGTAGCCAAAGAAGTACGTGACGTCATTTCCGTTCAATGGATTCATATGACACACCCACCTGGATTCTTCAGTGGCACCTCATAACAAAATACATATGATACACCAACCTGGATTTCTTAGTTGCTCATTATAACAAAATACATATGATAGGCCCACCTGGATATTCTAGTTGCTCATTATAACCAAATACAAATGATAGTCCCAGCTTGATTCTTAAGTGGCTCATTATAACAAAATATATATGATACACCCAGCTGGATTCTTAAGTGGCTCATTATAACAAAATACATATGACACACCCACCTGGATTATTCAGTGGCTCATTATAACAAAATACAAGTGACATCTCCACCTGGATTCTTAAGTCGCTCATTATGACAAAATTCAAATGATACACCCACCTGGATTCTTTGGTTGCTTATTATAACAAAATACATATGACAAATCCACCTGGATTCTTCAGTTGCTCATTATAACAAAATACAAATGACACATCCACCTGGATTCTTCAGTTGCTCATTATAACAAAATACAAATGACACATCCACCTGGATTCTTAAGTGGCTCATTATAACAAGATACAAATGACACATCCATCTGGATTATTCAGTGGCTCATTATAACAAAATACAAGTGACATCTCCACCTGGATTCTTAAGTCGCTCATTATGACAAAATTCAAATGATACACCCACCTGGATTCTTCAGTTGCTCATTATAACAAAATACAAATGACACATCCACCTGGATTCTTAAGTGGCTCATTATAACAAAATACAAGTGACATCTCCACCTGGATTCTTAAGTCGCTCATTATGACAAAATACAAATGACACATCCACCTGGATTCTTCAGTTGCTCATTATAACAAAATACAAATGACACATCCACCTGGATTCTTAAGTGGCTCATTATAACAAAATACAAGTGACATCTCCACCTGGATTCTTAAGTCGCTCATTATGACAAAATACAAATGACACATCCACCTGGATTCTTCAGTTGCTCATTATAACAAAATACAAATGACACATCCACCTGGATTCTTAAGTGGCTCATTATAACAAAATACAAATGACACATCCATCTGGATTATTCAGTGGCTCATTATAACAAAATACAAGTGACAGTCATATTGACTGGTTGAAAAAGGCAGTCGCCTGGTGGCATCAGAAAAGGCTGATCTATTTGCTTCTTTACCATAATGCAGGTGATCGATTAAGGATCATCTTGGCCCTCATGTTTTAACCTCGTTCATTATAAATGTATTCCTTGATTTTCTGAAAGTCTTTACTTTATTATTTTCTGTTCGTAATAATAGACTACAGCAATACGAATTCCAAATATGTTTTGATAATGCAAGAAACATGACATTAACATTATTATTGTCTAGTCAATTACTTATAAATCCTTTTTTATGGCCAAAGTATGCTCTTAAATTTTTGTTTATAATTATCTTGCGTTTTTTTCGTAAATAGGTAGCACCTATAGATATATTAAAAACATATGACAAATCTCAAAATTGAAAGGTTGACTATTTATGGTGTTGAAAACATTGTGGCAAAAGAAGTCTGCGCGGACAAGTTGTTTGCTGAAGTTATGTTGGACGGGGGTAAGGGTTTATTACGTTAAGTTCTGATGAATAATATAAATGCAATTATTATTTTCCAATTTGTCTAATTGTTTTATTGACCGTTTTCCCCATTTGAAGACGTATTACGACACATCTACTGCAAATGCCTTTTGAAAACTAAGTGGCAAAAGAAAAAAATGCTCATAATAAACAATCCTCTTTCGCCACAATGTTTTCAACACTATATATAGTCAACCTTTCAATTTTGAGATTTATCATATTTTACATACATATTTTCAAAGTCGTCTGCTGAAGTTTTGTTGTATGTAGGAAATGGTTAAAGTTTTAACTTTCTTATGAATAATTTAAAGGCAATTATTATTTTCCAAATTCTCAAATAAATTGTTTACCAATTTAGAGAAGATTTTGACAGCAGACGACTTTCTAATAATGAGCAATTTCTCCCTTTGCAACAATGTGTTCAACACTATATACAAGTCATGTTTTTATTTGTAGAGAATTTGCATATGTTTGCCTACAAAGTCGCTTTCTGAAGTTTTGTTGAATGTAGTAACGGGTTGAAGTTATACAGTTATAGTGAATATTATATATGCAATTATTATATTCCAAATTCTCAGATTGTTTAATAAATTGTGTAGATGACCAAAATATCTATAACAAAATATGAACAGACTCGCTAGAAAACCGGCATTGACGACTCTGCGTAAAGCATCGAACCGGATCAGCTTAAGCATGCTGCACAGGCTAACCCGGACAGACACTTTTCGCCTCCTGTGGATTTTCTGTTTCAGGAATCATTACTCTATACCTTAATATCCCTGATACGGGATGTGTCGGCCCGGATCAGCATGCGCGGACTGCGCAGGCTGATCTGGGTCGAAACATAACGCAGAGTCCATAACATTGGTTTTCTCGTGGGACGGCTTATATGTTTTGTCTATTTTATTTCCAGGATTGGGGCGTTGGTGATACATTTCTATCTCATGATAGTCAATGGGGTGATTGGACTGGTTGGACGGACTGTTATAATGGTGAGTTATTCCAGCTCATTATCATCAACATTAAATATATCGACATCGTATGGAACTCGTCACGCGAAACCCGACTTTCTGGACTTGGCGACAAGCGAGGAATCAGACCAGTTTGTGTCTCTCCACACACAGGCGTCCGAGTTTTCTTTTGGAAAAATTAGAAAGATATACACAATACCTGGTTAAATAACTATACATAGTCTTTATATGGTCCATATGCTAAACAAATAACGACCGTAATGTTATCGTTTGAGAAATATCGGGGAAACCCAAACAAGACCGTGTTACTATAAATAGACTCCCTTTTGTATTATATATAAAAATACATTATTATCATACTATATGGACCGTATAGAGGGGGGCTATTCATTGTAACACGGGAGGGATTCCTCAAATTACCATTACGATAATTTTTGGTAGACTTGCGCATGCGCAGAGGCTGCCATAGTCATAGTGAGTTTGAAGTCACGTAATGTATATGCCCTTCACCACCAACAATTAAGTGCAATTTTTGGTTTGACTAATTTACGAATGCTCACAAAAGCAGACATAGAGTAACGAAAAAAAATCCGATTATTCAAGCTTATAATAGAAAATAACAAGTCTTGTAAGTGTAAATATCATATTTAAAGTGTACACAATTATTTAGAAATCACTACGCCAATATAGCACTGCACCGCGCAATTACCCTTTGTAAATTGTAACCCTTTTTTCCCTCTCGGCAGAGATGTAAACATCCACTCGCCCGCTAGCATAAGCGAGTGGAATGAAGGATCGGCTAGTACGAAATTCTAGGCGCTAGTCCATACATATTCGTTCATGTCCTTATTCATAAAGATAGTATGCATTGCTAAGCCTTTTCTTTCTCTTTCTCTCAGTCCATCTATTCCTTCGACAACCATTAACGATGACTTTTGCATTTTGGATAGGTGCTTTCGACAAGGTCCGCGTCTAAAGAAACAAATTTCATCAAATGATTTGAGCGCTTTAAATCACTTGTTTAT
The DNA here is from genome assembly GCA_031761405.1 of Serripes groenlandicus. Taxonomy (NCBI): domain Eukaryota; kingdom Metazoa; phylum Mollusca; class Bivalvia; order Cardiida; family Cardiidae; genus Serripes; species Serripes groenlandicus. Next base: position 64,695,948 of record JASEVX010000005.1, on the reverse strand, counting down.
AAAGCGTTTAGAATACTTTGATTATAATAGGCAGAACGAATAACGAATAAATCTTGCAAGAAATCGATCATTTCTTTCGGCCAAAATCAGGTAAATGACCCGCGGATATTGGTTGTTACAACATAACTGATTCATCCTTTTATTCTAAATTTGTATTACACAGTTCAAAATTAGATTTTGACAGTTTGTTCGTTATGATTTTGACGCGATTAATGATTTTGACGCGATTATTTCGTTCATAGAGTTGATTACTAACAGATGACTAAGTTGATGATGGAAAGAACATTAACAAGTTAAGTTAAGCTAAAACATGCACAGGCAGGCGAGTGTTTCATTAGGATAAGTGCAACACTCAATTCCCAATCCTGCTTGCCCTTTAACAAATCACAACCCACCCCACAATATAAAAACTCTGCAGCAGACGAATTAAAAAAAATCTGAGCAAAGATACAGAAAATCACATTTATTGGAAGTGTAATCATTGAATATAGTTGAAAACATTGTTGCAAAAGGAGAAAGCTTGTTATGAGCTATTTCTTCTTCTGCATCAATGTTTTCAAAAGTCGTCGGCTGCAATTACGTATGCAAGTGGGAAAGGTTTAAATAAGAAACACTTTTTCAAATGATAGTCAGTTGGCTATTCTAGTATATAATGTCCGTTTTAAATAATAATGACAAAACTTTCAAAAAACAAGAAAAAGATTTTTTACAATTTAATTGTAAACATATTTAATCAAAGTTGTGAAAGTTGTCCCTTTCCGTGCTTTTTTTATGAGAGTTCAAATCACAAGCAAAACTTATGGGACAGAGTTGACAAATAACACATTGACACAATTTCAGATTTAGGCTTTGTTTCTGTCAAACTGCTGAAGAAGACAACACTGAGACACACATTTTGATTAAAAGTTTATTTAAAAAAAGGAATAATTTTATTTATGATAAACAACATTACAATGATGGTGTAGAAAATACATGTCAACAATACATTTTTCAATTTGTACATTCATTGCACAGACCAAATCTTAGCAAGTTTGAAATTATGGACCTCTCAGCACATTTTGTTCTCAATTCATTACTTCTTGGCAGGATTTTACTGCTAAAATTGATGATTTTTTTTTATTTTTGGCCGGATTGCTCTAGCAATTCCGGTCTATAGATTGGCGATGTCTGTCTCTCCGTCTGTCTGTTCGTCAACATTTTGTAAAATAAATATTCATATATGCACTTCTGTATCTCTTCTTAAACGATCGCAATTCTACCTTCAGTACTTCAGTACTTTGATTATCATAGCGTATGGATGTATTAAAGAGAGAACTTTTGAGTATTTTAAAGAGGTATTGTGTGCTTTTCCCAGTTTGCTTCTGTAATGGCAATTCGGACTCCTGTTCTCCAACGTTCAAATTGTTCAGTTTGTCTGAACGCCATCAAATAAACGTCATAGAAAACACTTAATTAAGATTCATTATGACCCAAAACCAACGATATCAATTTGCAATGTGACAGTTTGTGTCAGTAACATTAACATTACGAAGGTCGGTTTTCACGAAAGGTAACTGGTTTTTCTTTCAAAAGTTCTAACTCGAACACGCCGATACTTATTTATCGCTCCTTTTCGACTTCGATCTCGAGTCCAATATATTTACTTTTCGCAAACGCAGTTCAAGACACCCCTTAAATAATACATTTTAGATGGTGCTAACATTCCGACGACAACACGTTCCTGGCTCACGGAGACGGGGCTGATTGTGTCGGCCCCAATGCGGAATCCAGAGTTTGCGGGATACTTTGCCGCGGTAAATGATTCATTGAACTTCTATCATAACGGGACGAGTGTACTGATTACGCATAAACAACCTTGTCTGTAAACCGGAGAATCATCAAACCCCAAATATTTAAGTTTGATAGGCGTCCACCTTCCAGAGGATAGGTAATCAGTTGTCTGCTAAGAATGTCGGTTTGAATACTGACGAGTGATTCCAGGAAAAACTTTGTTAGTTGATCTCAAAGCCGTGATATAACTGAAACACTGTTGAAAGTCGTGTTATTTTCAAATTTACCAATCAACATGAATATGCAGTAAATAACAACTCGTATCGCTTCAAATGTGTAAAAATGCATCTGTATGTGGGAAAGGGTTTGGGGGGGAAAGGGGGGGGGGGGGGGGGGGGGTTTGGTGGGTATAAGGTCAAATACCAGTTAACGCCACATTTTATATGCCTTTGATTATGTTTATAACTTTGTACTTAAACTAGTTGATGGAACACTTGGCGGCTGTTTTAAGGAGCCACTAAAGAATCCAGGTGGTTGTGTCATTTGTATTTTGTTATAATGAGCATATAAAGAATCCAGGTGGGTGTGTTATATTTATTTTTTTACCAGATTATGCCTCCTTTTAAATGCCTTTGATTATGTATATAACTTTATACTTAAACTAGTTGATGGAACACTTGGCGATTGGACAGGTTGGTCTAACTGTACCTGCGCAGGAATTGGCAAGGGTTCTCAAGGTGCCAGGGTTCGAACTCGAACCTGTGATGAAATAGCCAATGGGGGAATATTCTGTAATGGTATGACGGAAATTCTTGTCACGTGTCGCGGCGGCTGTTATAAGGAACCACTAAAGAATCCAGGTGGGTGTATCATTTGTTTTTTGTTAGAATGAGCCATTAAAGAATCCAGATGGGTATGTCATATGTATTTTGTTATAATGAGCCACTTAAGAATCCAGGTGGATGTGTCATATTTATTTTGTTATAATGAGCCACTTAAGAATCCAGGTGGATGTGTCATTTTGTTTTTGTTATAATGAGCCATTGAAGTACCCAGGTGGGTGTATCATGTGTCTTTTTTTTATAATGAGCCACTTAAGAATCGAGCTGGGACTATCATTTGTATTTCGTTATAATGAGCCATTGACATACCCAGGTGGGTGTATCATGTGTATTTTGTTATAATGAGCCACTTAAGAATCTAGGTTGGGAATGCCATATGTATTTTGTTATAATGAGCCACTGAAGAATCCAGGTGGGTGTATCATATGTATTTTGTTTTAATGGGCCACTGAAGAATCCAGCTAGGTGTATCATATGTATTTTGTTATAATGAGCCACTGAAGAATCCAGGTGGGTGTGTAATTTGTATTTTGTTATAATGAGCCACTGAAGAGTCCAGGTGGGTGTATCATATGTATTTTGTTATAATGAGCCTCTGAAGAATCCAGCTGGAACCATCATTTATATTTTGTTATAATGAGCCACTTAATAATCCAGGTGGATGTGTAATATGTATTTTGTTATGACGATCCACTTAAGAATCCAGGTGTATGTGTCATTTGTATTTTGTTCTGAGGTGCCACTGAAGAATCCAGGTGGGTGTGTCATTTGTATTTTGTATAATGAGCCACTAAAGCATCTAGGTGGGTGTGCCATTTGTATTTTATTATAATGAGCCACTAAAGAATCCAGGTGGGTGTGTCATTTGTATTTTGTTATAATGAGCAACTAAAGAATCCAGATTGTTATATCATTTGTATTTTGTTATGAAGTGCCACTGAATAATCAAGGTGTTTGTGTCATTTGTATTTTGTTATAATGCGCAACTAAAGAATATAGGTGGATATGTCATTTGTATTTTGTTATGATGAGCATCTAAATAATCCAGGTGTGTGTGTCATTTGTATTTTGTTATAATGAGCCACTTAAGAATCCAGGTGGGTGTGTCATTTGTATTTTGTTATAATGAGCCACTGAAGAATCCAGGTGGGTGTGTAATTTGTATTTTGTTATAATGAGCAACTAGAAAATCCAGGTGGGTGTGTCATATGTACATTTTGTTATAATGAGCAACTAGAAAACCAGATGGGTGTTTCATATATATTTTCTTATAATGAGCAACTAGAAAACCAGATGGGTGTGTCATATATATTTTGTTATAATGAGCAACTAGAAAACCAGATGGGTGTTTCATATATATTTTGTTATAATGAGCAACTAGAAAACCAGATGGGTGTTTCATATATATTTTGTTATAATGAGCAACTAGAAAACCAGATGGGTGTGTCATATATATTTTGTTATAATGAGCCACTTGAGAATCCAGCTGGGACTATCATTTGTATTTAAATATAATGAGCAACTAAAAAATCCAGGTGGGTGTGTCATATGTATTTTGTTATGATGTGTCACTGAAGAATCCATGTGGGTGCTTCATATGTATTTTGTTATGAGGAGCCATTTGTTATTGTTTTAAAACTCTTATAACATTATTGATTTTGTGTATTATTGCTTGAAATTACCAGATGGCACCCTGGACATTTTGCTCCTTAATGTAATCTTAAAGTATGAACCTGTGAAAGTTAGATCCTGCAGACGCTAAAATGTACACTCTTTGTATGCGGACGGTGCAGACTTTGGTACGAGAGGCACTGTCTTGTTGCAAACATTAATATTATGATAACGGTTGATAGTGTTCATCACGGGCAAGTTTCTCCTTTTGTCACAATGCTTTCAAAAGTCCCTTGTTGCAGATGTGTCTGATAGGACAAAACGTGGTGGCGATGGTTACTCGGGAATGATGACGACAGTGGATGCTTGTATCGGAGATTGTGGCAATGACTAAAACGGAATCCAACCTTTGTTGAAGTAACACACCATTGCTGCCCTCGATACTAACTGTTACCTATATACACAATTATATAGTAAAAAGTATTCATTCAAATTGGGATTTGTTTCCGTTTTTGAGCGAAGGGTCGCGAAGCAATCCGAAAGCTCATAGCATGCCTGCTTTCGAAAATTCAACTTAAAGCTGCAACCACACTCAACCGCGGAAGGATTTGAGATTACTTCATTTGATTGGCTTTCATTCATATCGATCTACTTTCGACAAGCCTTTTTGCCCGAGTCCGCCTTCCTCATGAATGAATTCAAAAATTAATTCCACTGTGGACTAGATTGTTATCAATATGTACAATGTCAAATACTTTTTATTTCATTCAATATTATCACACTGTAGACTAGTCACCCAGTCACTTTAAACAACGTTTTATAATATCATAATGTATATACACAGAAAACTGATGAACTCAGAGGAACACTTTGAAATGGCAGGCTTCGAACGTTTTCATTAATGAACTTTCAGCGTTCACCCTTTACATGATAGAATACGACACAAATGAAGCGAGTGAATTTTGAAAACTTTTCTAGAAAATGTAACAATTACTCAAAATGACTTATTCCTCCCATTTACACAATGTCTCAAACCTGTAGCATGAAAATTAATTCAATATTCTAGATATCACACACTTTTCGACAGCTATTCTTAAACCATTTTCCCGCCACTTATCTGCGTTCATGTTATTAGGCAGAGACAGTGTATAACACTGTCCCTGTATTAGGGGAAATTAAGCAGAACACTTTTGAAAATCATTGTGCCAACGCTTCCCGCTTTATTCAGTTAAACTTATTATTCCCATATTTTTGTTTGGATATGTTCCAATTCGCCGGCCTCTAATTTCGGTTTAGAGAAAAAGGGTAAGTAAGTTGTAAAACTATCAGATATCATAAACGGTTATGAGGTCTCCTGTTACTATCTCGATTATATAACTGATTCTCGCTCAATAAGTTCAGAGAGCGGTCATACAGGGCATGAATAAATGGTCTCTTCCTTTATTCCTTTCCTCTGTGTTTTGAATTAAGGTTTAATTAATGTCTTTCGGATAAACATACACAAGGATAATATAATATTTTGCATAACCTTTTTTTTTGTATCAAAAGTAGCACTTTCAACGTTGATGCAAATAAGATGTAAAATGTGTTACATTCATGTATACAGCTAAATTGTTTCAACAACAATACACTTATCCATGATAATACAAAGGTAGTGTTATTGCATTATTTACTGCGAATGGACAGATACTCAAATTATTCTTTAAGGTCAATTAGCGCATCTGCGTATTCCGATCAGGATCTGCATTGCACACACAAATTAGTCATAGAAAGTTTAACCCCTTCCTTCATAAAGACGCTTTCTGACGCATCTACAGCAGACGGCTTTTTGAAAACAACACGTGCAATTTCTCCTTTTGTCACTCTGTTTTCAAATTTTAGTCTTATGTTTTCTATTCAAATATAGAGATTTTCCATTTTTAACGAATTATTTTTTCTCAAAAAATAATACAGTTAACGAGATCGTATTTAATTCCGGAAGTCACGGTTAAACTACACTTCCGCTTAGAATACACATTCGCTGCACCTAAATAGTCCTAGTATTTTTTCGATATTAAAATGACTTCTACGTGTTATTTCAATACAGTGAAGTCATAATTATACTATCGAATCATCATAGATAATCAATTTTCTAGAAAATATCAAATTAACAGTACGCGCATATATATTTCATTTGTCGGCAGGTACGTATAAGCCACGAGTATGAATTTTAGTCGTATGCCCATTCACTAGAAGTCGACCCCACATAACGATGATCAAAGGGGCTTTCTAATTATAGATCATGGTTTACATACGCGCGCATTCAGTTAGCTTAATATATATACGAAAGTAACGCTTAAACGTTGTATCAAAGTACCGTGGTGCAATGGAGAGCATGTAGAACTACTAATCATGGACTACTTCTTGACGCGAGTTCGAGTCCTATTAGGAACTGTTCTTTTTTCTTTTTTTTTAATTCTTATTTTATGCGATTTGTTAAACATTATAGATTTATAATAATTAATTCACTCTCATGAAACATAGTTATAATATAAGCCGAAATCCTGGATCCGCCCCTGGTGACGAAAACAAATCGAACTAACAATGTAAATCTCACAAATATGCCATGGGTGTTTTGACAGACTTTACGCAGAGCTCAGTGAAAGAGTTAGTGTGCATGTTAAACGCTCGCATCGCCGTTGAAATGCTACATTTACTAAAACTGTCAACTGATAAAAAAAAATCTCTGGACAAAAATATTAATAATAATAAAATAGACTAAATTGTGCAATAGCATGATCAATTGCATTCATAAATTAGATTTTACAAATGTTCAAAATAATTCGTTACCAGTACTTCAGTACTTTGATTTGTAAAAAATATGTTCAAAGTCGTCTGCTACAGAATTGCCGTATGAGGGAAAGTGTTCAAGGATTTTTTTTTGTAACACAGAATTCATTTTTTAACGAATTATTTTTTCTCAAAAAATAATACAGTTAGTGCGATCGTGTTTTTTTCCGGAAGTCACGGTTAAACTACACTTCCGCTTAGAATACACATTCGCTGCACCTAAATAGTCCTAGTATTTTTTCGATATTAAAATGACTTCTACGTGTTATTTCAATACAGTGAAGTCATAATTATACTATCGAATCATCATAGATAATCAATTTTCTAGAAAATATCAAATTAACAGTACGCGCATATATATTTCATTTGTCGGCAGGTACGTATAAGGCACGAGTATGAATTTTAGTCGTATGCCCATTCACTAGAAGTCGACCCCACGCTGTATAGAACAATGTTAATCTCACAAATATGCCACTACGCAGAGCTAATTATAGATCATGGTTTACATACGCGCGCATTCAGTTAGCTTAATATATATACGAAAGTAACGCTCATACTTTGTATCAAAGTACCGTGGTGTAATGCAGAGCGTGTAGAACTTCTAAGCATGGACTATTTATGGACGCGAGTTCGGGTCCCAATTGGAACTGTTCTTTTTTTTTTTTTTAATTCTTATTTTATGCGATTTTTTAAACATTATAGATTTATAATAATTAATTCACTCACATGAATCATAGTTATAATATAAGCCGAAATCCTGGATCCGCCCCTGGTGACGAAAACAAATCGAACTAACAATGTAAATCTCACAAATATGCCATGGGTGTTTTGACAGACTTTACGCAGAGCTCAGTGAAAGAGTTAGTGTGCATGTTAAACGCTCGCATCGCCGTTGAAATGCTACATTTACTAAAACTGTCAACTGATAAAAAAAATCTCTGGACAAAAATATTAATAATAATAAAATAGACTAAATTGTGCAATAGCATGATCAATTGCATTCATAAATTTGATTTTACAATACATGTTCAAAATAATTCGTTACCAGTACTTTCTGTACTTTGATTTCTTATGTGTTGAACCTAAGAGAGGTCTTATTGGAAGCCGCCAGGAGGCGGCTTCCTGTAGGGATGCTTTTAATTTTCGGTCAAGGAGAATGTTTAGACCTGCCAGCGTGACCACATATCTTGATTTCTCTTTGTCCTTTCTAAGTACATTAATTTAAGGTAATGACTTTTAAAACATCCCTTTTACACTCTATATACATGTGTGAGTTTTACAAATTAAAAACAAAAGACAAAGGCCGGTATATTAATTGAATGTATGTACATTTTTATTTAAGCGAAATTGAAACTGTATCTACTCTAGACAGTAAAATAGAGAACCCTTCTACTGAATTTGTAAATGTAGTCTGGTTCCTTAAAATTACATGCTATGATATATTACGCAGTAATTAGACGAAGAAGCCTCGTCCCGTATTCACTAAACTTTTCAATTTAGATATTTGTCTAAATCTAAATCTTAATATTTAGTCCACGTTTTAGATTTAATCCGTATTCACCAACGCGTTTTAAACCGATCTCAATTTGGTCTAGTGTGTAAATGTCGTAAGCGGCCACGCAGCGACTCTCGTTCCCGAATCAAGTTCAGAGCTAAAATAAAAGACATTACCATTCATATATAGTCTATTTATAGATTTTCATTTTTATCGCAATTTCACATACATTTTTCATTTGCTTTGCTTTTAATAATCTGACTTTCATGTTCAGTAAATACTGGATTCAAAGTTAACTTTGAGTACAATTGTCATCGCAAAATGCAGACATGAAAATATTTAAACCACAGAAATATCTGTTTCAAGATCAATTTCGTTCTTTTTCGCTGTTGCAGTTCCATATTTTATGAATATCGCGGTAAACACGATATCGGTGTATTTTGCCTAGCCAACAACATGTTTTATCACGGATGCGATGTGAACATCCAGAATACTTAAATGAAATGAAATCTTCTGGTTCTCACAAACAAAGTGTGATCGGATTAACTGAACTGTATTTAACTTATCACTGTAAATGTAGACAGCATTTCAACTCTTATATCAACTGGTAAATTTACGGTTTGAGAAATAAATTCAAGTAAATTTTCAAGCACAGGTTTAACGTTTTCAATTTTTTTTTAAACTAGTTCCTATGTTAAGCCTTTCCCTTATACGTAGCACATTAAGTAAAAATTGGAACATCTTGCTAAATGAAGGTATAATTTATGGACATAAAATAGAAAACATTATAGCAAAAGGATAACTTCTTCGTGATCAATTTCTCTTTTTGTCACAATGTTTTCAAAAGTCGTTGCAGCTATTGTCAGTCTTTCGGATTACGTGTACATAGAAATACGTTTACTTGATTTTCTGAATGCTAATCACGACACGAGTTCACATCAGTTTCGTCAACTCGAGATTGTGCGTTTGTAATCCGACAGCTTTGATCATAGTTTCAATTGCTCAATTTGCCACAATAATTCCAACTCTTTTCAATTATCTTACTATCATTTATAGAGATTTTCTATGTTTTGTACTTGATGATTTTAAAGTCTGTCAGAGTAAACATCATTGAAATCATTGCGGCAAAAGGAGAAATTGCTCATGAATGAGCAATATCTGCATTTGCCACAATAATTCAACACTTTTTAATTATCAGACGATCATTTATAGAGTTTTTTTTTTACTTGATAATTTCAAAGTCGTCTACTGCAGATTTGTTTTATGTGGGAAACCCTTATCCATTATCATGACTTACCGATACAAACGAAAAACAGATTTTCTGTGTGTCAGCATTATTTGATAAAACATTATCATAACAGGGCGTGTGTTTAATACAAATAGTTGATAGTTTTTGGTACTAATTTAAATTTATCATAACCTCTTGTCCATTTATCTTTAGTATTATATGTCACTTTTTATGATCAGCTTAACTCTAAATTATCTCATTCACTTAATACACAGACCCTGCCAGGTTAAATATCCTACATAAAACTTATATCTTCAATAATCGATATCAGCATTACTGACTACAGATTAAATTGTTCTAATGTTTGTGGATTTAAATGATCTTTTTTCTTATTTCTTCATGTGAAACGAAATATTGCGGCTTCTCTTTGATGCTTTGCATCAAACATCCGTCTTGTACTTGTTGTCAGTTACAGCGTCAACATCAATGAAGGTACTTCGCTCATTAGTGCTATCAGCGCTTTGATTTGTATCTGTTCCGAATGCGACTAATGTAAATTCTTCTTCTTCTTTTTCTTTTACTTCTTCTTCTTCGTTTTCTTCTTTTTCTTCTTCTTCTTCTTCTTCTTCTTCTTCTTCTTCTTCTTCTTCTTCTTCTTCTTCTTCTTCTTCTTCTTCTTCTTCTTCTTCACCTTCCTTTTCTTCTTCTTCTTCTATTTCATCTTCCAATGCATTTATTTACCATGGCATTGCGGTATACAACCAATATTCTCATTTGACGAACAAAAAGGCATGTTTATAACATTTCTTAAACATGTACCAAGTAGTAACTCGGAAATTCTGTTATGGACGTGTAACGTTAATTAATTAATACTTTGATGCTCGATAATCAATCAAATTAAAGTTCATGTACAACTTAGCAAATAAGAACAAGTTAAGTTGGACTATATTGTAATTTTGATTATCGAGAAAATTCAAAATAATAATCGTTTCTGTGTGTAAAATGATATATAGCCTTGTCCGTCCGTCTGTCTAGGAGTACTGTATGAGCAACATGATAAGCATAATACAAGAAATGAGAGGAAAACAAAATTTAATTAAAATTCAATGCCAAAGCATGTAAAAAGTTAAAAAACACCTGTCATTTAGAGATACAAATATTCGCTTCCTAGAGTCCTAGAGTCTTTACTTTTGGTTTTACTTAAAGTAAATCAAATGACTCGGTAAAGTTAAACCAATCCCTTACAGGCATGATTCGGTAAAGTTAAACCAATCTCTTATAGGCAATATTTTCCATTATTAACCTTTCCGATATAGAAGAAGGTTGACAGAAGTCGTCTTTGAATATATATATAGGCATGGATATGCAAATTGTCCGTAAATAAATGTTTAAATATTAAATTAAGTTGAAAACATTATTGTAAAAGGGGAAATCATCAGCTCATCAGGAGCAATATCTCCTTTTGTAACGATGTTTTCAAAACCTGTCTGCTGAAGACGTGTCTGAAAGTGGATTTTTTTTTTAAAAAAGTGCATTGCCTTCTCGTCCAATGTAATCGTTTTATTTGATCGAACGAGAGGCTGATGTTTTCTAAGCTTAAATATTTTTCTATTTTTATGTAGAACTTTTTATTTGTCAAGAAACATTTTTGGACGGTACCCCTAAGGGTACTGTCTATAGCCATGTGCATTTTGAGAAATCGTACAACAATTGGCTCCCTGATTATAAACAGTATGACAGAGTAAAGCTGGGAACCAAAAATCGAAATAGCTTTTTTCAACCCTCAACAAAAAAGTAGTGTCAATTATCAGGCAATATAACTGCATTTTCGAAAACATTGGTGAATCAAGATATCTTTCTGGAGATTTGCTCATACTACCTAAGTATATTGAGGGCCTCGTGACTGAGACGGTAGACGACAATTCATGTAGTTTAGAAGAACCGTGGACTCGTGATAACTCTGATATTAAAATACACCTGTATAACTCGAACCTCGAACGGATCTGTCTTTTAAAAAAGAAAAAACGCAGCAATCAGAACTGCTGCTGCGCTATTTCTAAATATTATTTATCAATGTCATGTTTTTAATAAGGAATATTAAGTATAAATAAAGTATGAAACTGAAAAAACGTAAATGAATTCAGAATAAATCGATGGATTTGTCCCTTTCAAGCCTTCGAGTTATCGCGAGTCCACTGTAGTATGGGATATTTTCTACTGGGATTTCTTTTTCTTAACCCACAACGTAAAAGTCGAGTCCAGAATCGTTATCTACGACGGACGTCTTATCTCGAAATAATTCACAAATCACTCTGGTCTCACGAGACTCATGACGGATGTTAAACCCCACACAGTCGTCATTCTCTTTGCACCGGAAACAGCATTGTATCGTACTTCCGACGTAAATAGACTTGATGACGTCACCAGTTCCTTTTTGGGATTCCACCTTGTCAAATGATTCTGAAAATAAAACGTTATTGTATGAACCGGTTCCGATGAGAATTGGTCAAGTTGTATTTGTCCTCTCTCGTTTTGATATTATAATAGAGAAGATTATCGGAGAGAAACTAACGAGCTGCGAATAAGGTTTTCGGGTCCTGAATGAATCTACGTACAGTACGTGAATACTCGGACAAGCCTGTCCAACTGCACTCTTCATCGTTCACATATGAGCCGTCCAGCGAGAAAACCAACATTGTGGACTCTGCGTAAAGTATCGATCCGTATCAGCCTGAGCATGCCGCGCAGGCTTACCCAGATATACACTTTTCGCCTCCTGTGGATTTTCTGTTTCAGGAATCCTTACTCTATACCTCTATCCCTCTGAGACGGAATGTGTCGGCCTGGATCAGGTTGCGCGGACAGCGCAGGCTGATCTGGGTCGATACATTACGCAGAGGTCATAATGTTGTTGTTTTTCGCGGGACGGCTCATATTTATTATATACATGTATTCCTAAATGTATCTTCTGATCCATATATGGAAGTGTAACCCTACTAGTTTTTATGCCAATATAACAGTCGAAGATTTCACAGCAAAGTATCATCGCATTATCACAGAAGATCAGTAAATGGGTTCATATATTCGTAGCTGTTGACAGATATCAAATTATTTGAAATAATACGAGCTTCTAGATGGGGGAAATGAATCTTCGAAATTTATGAAAAAGAAAATTATGTTGACGCACATGCAGCAATCAACTTTTAGACACATTGTGGCAAAAATTTGCCCATTATAAGCAATTTCACCTTTGATGTCTTCTAGAACAGATTTATTATATTTGGGATAATTTTACTATAATCGTGTAGGTTGAGGGAAGGGTAAAGTAGATTCACAAGATTCACGGTAATTAATGCATTACAAATGTATCGTGCTACCGAATTGAGTAACATTTCACTCATGCAATCAAAAGTTGCCACTTTAATTTGTGTAAAGCTAGTTGAGCTACAGTTCCATCAGTGATGTCAAAATATACATCTAGGACTAAGTTACATGTAGACGGACAGCGAAGACTCTGGTGAGACTGTGTGGATGTACATGCTCACCGGAGTCGTCACTGTACGCAGGTGCGTTAAGAACCCAAAGTATGTCTGTACGTCTATATAACAATTCAAAGGTACACAATTTATCGGTTTCTTCTTAAAGCAAAAATAAAGCGAAATCGGGCTGGTATGGGTGGATACTCTTGATCCACAATGCTCGAAAATGTCAAACGGTTTGGTTTTCAAAAACAAAAGATTGACTTTTAAGATATATAACATGATTGCATTGACCTGATTCTGACCTTTAACCCTTTCCCACAATGCTACGTACAATAACACTGCAACAGACCAATTTGATCATATATATGCAAAAATATAGATACTTTTGAGTTGAAAGCATTGTGGCAAAAGTCGTATGTTTCAAAACACGTATGCATGTGTGAAAGGGTTGTAAGCATAGCTACCCGGGACTACTACGAACATTTACTTCCGTCAATTGTAATATATTTTCTAAAACGAATCACATATTAAAAATCCGTGTCTATCATTACAATAATAATAATAATAATAATTATCATCATATTGATAATGATCAAAATAATGACAAAAACAATAACACTTATTATGACAATGTTGTTTAGCACACATATCAGGATCAGGATAATATTGTTGAGTAGTTTTACCATAAGACACCGCAAACTCGACCATGACCTTGACCTCGCAGAGAACCAGGTATGTTGTTTGTCGCGGTTTACTGATTTTAACTCAGCGTCCTCTAACGACAGGGTTTAATTGAAACGTGTGGACGGGATCCAATATACCCTCCTCATAGGCAGCCATCGTGTAGGAAGTGTTCGTCTCTCCTATGTGTAATTCAACGTCCCGCAAATAGTCAGCTGAAATATAATTAAGTTAACCTTGTTCCTGATACAGATAACTTTTGAAACCTCTATAGCAGAGTCTATACACAAGGAGCATATGTGAATCATGTACCGTGAGTATACGTCCATTCCTATAGTGACCCCTTAGCTGTATTCGTCGTCTGTCGTCCTTCGTCTGTTGTTTGTCTGTCGTTTGTCGTCCGTCGTCTGTCGTCCGTCGTCTGTTGTTTGTCTGTCGTTTGTCGTCTGTCGTATGTCGTCCGTCGTCAGACCTATGTCGTCTGTCGTGTTTCGTCAACAATTATTCCTTCATTTATTATACACCAAATTCAATCCAAAATTTACAGAAATGTTCCGCATGTGGTTCTTTACAAAACAGCTTAAAGTGTACAGTTCATATAAATTCTAAGCTTTTAACTCGGTTAACCTTGGTAATCAATTTAAAAAAAAAAGTAAGACACTATTAAAGTTCTTGCGGAGACTACCGCAGTACACCGATATATGTACAAGCGATGCCGGGTTCCGTTTTTATGCCTCGTCCAGGGAAGATGGGTTCGAAGGTAGCGCAATTAAGTATTCGGCCCAAAGGCAGTTGGACTTGTATGTCATGAATAAAACACATAAGACAGAGGTTGACTGAAAATGGGCATTTATTTAATGCCATAAAAATCTTAAACGTGGTTACCGAAATAACCAAACGTATTACAGAAATAACCAAATGACGTCTGAATGTTTATTCTTGCAAGCAAAGCGTGCTTTCTCCCTCGAAATAAATTGTAAAGATGGCGATAGAAGTACCCGTATGACGTACGAAGATCTGATTGGCTAATCTTGCCTATGTTATGTAAATCCTGATATAAATAGTTTTAAGTTTATTTTGCGGTATCAAGGTACTTAGAGTAGTACCCTGAACCATGCATAAAATATTTTTATGTTTTAACATAAAACGTCATATATACAATCGAGGAAAATAAAACCAAACGTGTGGGCCGGTTTTCAATAATATTGAGTGGTCTTTCTTAAAGATTTGACCCAGAGTCAAAACAGCTTTTAACACTGGCAGTGTATAACGGAAATGTAAAACCACGTGTCACCTATAATCAAGGGAGATAAGTAACTGACCAGCCTTCTTCTTCAACCGTCCAACCCAAGTTGATCAACTTGATTTACTACAAACACTTCATTCTGAAGTAAAAACTCGTTTTAAAATAGTTCAGGCGGCTACATTTGGTACCAATGTAGATCCAGATCAACCTGTGCATCCACACAGCTTGATCAGGATATGTACCGTTTTCCAATAAGTCATAGGTTTCGATAATCTTCTGATAAACAGTATCATTTTGTATCCTGTAGCATGAATTAACACACAGGTGTTTCTTTACAAACGTAAACATTTTTCATGGAGCACCGCTGGTATGCAGTGATATTTTTGCCAGTAAGAATTAATCCAATATGTTGATTGCTATTACAATTATACAAACATCGAATAATGCATATGCAGCGGACGAAATTAGTAAACAATGTCGAAAATTGAAAATTTTCTCATTTTACTAAATATTTTCTATTGTATTTTTCCCATAACTGTTTAAATGCAAAGCTCAACGTAAATATATCATGTAAGCGCTTTAAAAGCTGACATTAGTACGTACTGCAACAGGAATCCATCCGTTTGAAGATAATCACGTGATCAATGTCATAGAGGGCGCCTAGATCGACAAACCAATATGGCGACGAGTTCGTTATTGTCATCGAGCAAGAGCCTCCCAGAAATAACTGGTTTGTATTCCCGTCTATTGCTAAACTTGCTTTCGCAGATTCGGCATGTGTTTCTATCTGCGACGCTGTCTTATGTAGAGCGACGTTCGTGAAACCTGAAATGGAATGTCTATAAAATACTCGATTCTCAATGAATACTGTGCGCTACCTCAGCGCTGCTTTTCATAAAACACATAAATATTCGTATTGATATTATTTAGAAATAAGAATAGTCTAGCGCATTTTCGGCTGACTGACATAGGTAAGGTAACATTTAAGTGTTATAGGTAATGAACTGATTAACTATCAATCCTGATATAATTGCTTATGTTTTATCCCTGGGAAATACACACTTTGGATAGATTTAAAATGTTTTATCTTTTGGAAACAAGAGAAAGTTGATGCAAGGCATCAATGTCGCCGGAAAAGACTGCATTGATTTATTTATGTATTCTTGACTTTCCTTAGTCTATTCAAACATTAGGAACGTTGAAATGAAAACATTTACTTATAAATTTTATATTCACCTATACATTAGGGTATCTATAAAAAATTAACGAAATGTGTACACATTTATCTTGGCTTAAATTTAATTTTGCTGTTGTTACTTATTTAAATAATAGTATTCATTCATATAATTTCAATGTTTGTCAATCTTATTCGAATCACAAGGTAAATATCCTGGTATTGCTTTAAAGGGAGGTAATTTGAAGAAAACAAAAGTCTTCAAAAGGAGAAATATATCAGCATTACCGTCTACAGTTTAAATTGTTCTATTGTTTGTGGATTTAAAAATGTTCTTTTTTTCTTATTTCTACATGTACAACGAAATATTGCGGCTTCTCTTTGACGCTTTGCGTCAAACATTCGTCTTGTACTTGTCTAAAATAAAATAATATCACTCGCTTTTTCATATCGAAATGCGCATGCGCGAAAATCGATGTTAAAGGTCACGAACCTACACAACAGAATAGGGTATATATTTAGCTTAGAAACAGTTCCTACTTTAGATATTCATGGATTAACATTATTAAATGAATTCTACACAAATCAAGACATCTCTTTGAACATGAAAACAACATTTAGTAAGTTAAAATTGCTATTAAAAGGAGAATCCGAAATTGACCTCAATGATGACACATAAGAGTCTGCATTAGGGGGTGTTGGTTCACGTCTTGAAGGGACCACTTTTGTCTTCGTAAATAAGAAAAAAAACTTAAATGCGAGTGAAATAAAAAAAACTGCAAACATTAAAAAATCGGAATATTTATTTCATTTTAGATGTGTCATTTATTAGTGTTCGTAAACAACCACAATTGTAATATGTTCAAATCATCTAGATTTGTTTCTTTCTAATAATAAGCCGCCCTCCCATGTGATTTCCGAAAAGCTATTAAAAATAGAAGTCGCGGGCTTCTGCCCGGCGACTAATAAAGACTATAGTTAACTTTATTAAATATTGCCTATGCAGGTCCTGCTCTGGGTTGGATATTTCTTTCGCCACCACTTTCGCCAAATTGAAAAACATATCGCCAATTTTACTTTTTATTTTCGCTACTTTAGATAAATATTTTAGCCATTTGTTCGCCACTTTTCTTTATTTTCCGTGATAAAGGAAGAGGAGAAGAAAAAAAAGGGAGAAAGAAAGAAAGGTCACAAATAAACCCATACTTAAATAGTTTTTCCCCAATCAATATTGACAAACTTACATTGTAATTCAATTTTAAAAGGCCTGTGTCGATCATCGAAACCCACTTCAAAAAGTGAGCCTATTTATTTAATGGATCTACAAGAGAAAGTTGATTCAAGGCATCAATGTCGCCGGAAAAGACTGCATTAATTTATTTTTTAGCACACATACATTCTTAACTTTCATTAGTCTAAACATACACATAATGTTTTCATTAAGGAATAATTCCAGGATTTTTTAAATTCCACATACAAATTACAGGATTTCTTTTGGTCAGGATTTTGGATTATTTGTCAATAAAACCACAACAAATACAGTTTGGGATTTTAATCTACATGCAATAAAAAGCTATTTAACCCTTTCCATGTCTGAAGCAACAATGAAAACCTTTAAACGTTTAAAACACTGAGAAATAGGTTAAATTGCTGAAGACATGAACTTCCTCCTTTTTTATAATAATTATAATAAGTATTTCACAGATGTTAAAATTTATCCTCATATGATTAAAGAGTAGAGCACACTTGAAACACCATATCAGCTAAATTTTTATTTAAATCAGTGATGCATACAATATATGTAGATTTCATATTTTATTTAAGTCTCATCCATGTAAAATCATATATATTTACATGTATTGTTATAATAATATTACAAATAAAAAGCACATGGCCTTTCATGAAATGAAATACAAGAGACTGTCATACGTATAGTATGTAAAACATCAATATCTGACACATATCACAAGCATGTATATATATGGTACAACAAGAGAAAGTTGATGCAAGGCATCAATGTCGCCGGAAAAGACTGCATTGATTAATTTTTTAACACACATGTATTCTTGACTTTCATTAGTCTAAACATACACATAATGTTTTCATAAGGACTAATTCCAGGATTTTTGAAATTCCACATAGATCTACAAATTTCAGGATATCTTTTGGTCAGGATTTTGGATGTTTTGTATTTGTCAATAAAACCACAACAAATTAATACATTTTGGGATTTAAATCTACCTGCAATAAAAAGCTATTAAACCCTTTCCATGTCTGAAGCAACAATGAAAACCTTTAAATGCTTAAAACATTGAGAAAACGGTTAAATTGCTGAAGACATTAACTTCCTCCTTTTTAATAATAATTATAATAAATATTTCACAGATGTTAAAATTTATCCTCATATGTTTAAAAAGTAGACCACACTTGAAACAACATATCAGCTAAATTGTTTATATAAATCGTTGATGCATACAATATATGTTTGGCGCAAGAGAAATGCCAGTTGCGAGTCCCATTACTATTTAATAGGTGGCAAGTATAAAATTAATTGGGTGCGAAAGAGCAGTTTTTCTTTATTTCTAAATCTATTGTTTATCAGAGTTTGTTCTTCTCTTAATTTGTTTCAAGCCAAATAAACATTTAATATCACATATATTTAATCATTTAAGTGTGTAATATTAGCTATCTATCTGTAATAAGGTGTTTGAGCATTTTTTCAAAATGTTGACCTTTGTTTCAAGATCGAGTCGAGTGTCAGACATCGAAGAAAGTGAATAAAAAATCAGGCAAAGCTTTAGTGCATGTTTTATTCCACTGCATTCGAGAGAAAAAAGCATTTCTATAGTATCTTTCTTTCTCCTACATTCGACCCATGCACTCGATTCGTGACGTTTAAGAAATCAATTTGTCGTGCGACATTTTTTGTCTGCATAAGTCACTTTTCTAAGTTTACATGTTACTTCCGGTTACTTCGCTTTGTTTACATTTTGGCAATATGAAACTAGGTCACAAACTGAGGAAAAAGCGTTTCGACGTTCACGACCGATAAACAGGCTTATATTTGAGACATATTTTCACAAAAAAAAATCTTATTTGTTTCTGTTACCAGTTTATGTTGATACTTATCTATTAAAAGGAGAATTCGACGTGACTTACATAAAAGCAAGCAGGTGCGCGCATTGGTTAACGCACACACAGTAAGTACAGTAGTATATAGTAGCGTGTGCAAAATTTACAAATCTATGCGGGCGGTACTCGGTAGTGACGTAATCAACAGTTCTAGGTTAGAAACAGTTCATATTTTAGATATACACGAGTTAACATTATCAAATGAATTCTTCACAAATCAAGACATATTTTTGAACATGAAAATAACATTCAGTAAGTTAACATTACTATTGAAAGTAGAATTTGACGTGATTTTTATTTCAATATATCTCAATATTAACATATAGCATTTGGTTGCAAGTCTAGCAGGGACCACATTTGTCTTCGTAAATAAGACAAAAACACTTAAATGCAAGTCAACAAAATGAAACTAAAAATACCTAAAACATCGAAATGTTTATTCCATTTTAGATGTGTCATTACTTAGTGTTTTTAAACAAACACAATTGTAATATGTTCAAAACATCTTAATGTGTTTCTTTCCAATAATTATCCCTCCTCCCATGTGATTTCCGAAAAGCTATTAAAAATAGAAGTCGCGGGCTTCTGCCCGGCGACTAATAAAGACTCGAATGCTAATTTCGTCTTAAATATAATAAAAAGTGAAGAAAGTCGACCACCGAAGGATAAAATTTGCACAAACGCACGCATAAGAAGTATTTTTAGAAATAAGATGCCGGCCTCCATCAAGTTCGGAGGGAGACTAATTAGCAGCCGATTCCTTTTATGCATAAATATAGTATAACATTAAAATGTATTTGTCCTGAACATATTAACACAAAATAAAAATAAAAGTTAAGCAATGGAATAGTCTTACTTATTTAGATAACAAAGACGACGTTGTAGTATATCATAACAGGTTTTGGCACATATCCGTATCATATCTGAACTGGTGAACACAAATTGTAGTTGCTCAGTTTTAGATGTATAAATACAGGACATAGCTTGATAGCCATGTCGATCAGAGTCTGTCTAAAATCAGCATACAAATGACAATCCATCAAAATATGCATTTCATCTTCAACTAGATTGCAGATAGGACAGTTTCGGTCATATGTAGGCAAACCCTCATATTGACCAGTCTCAATTCGAATTGGTGCAACATCACACCGAAACTTACTAAACGCAGCCCTGCAGTGCGTAATTTATTGCCACTCTTTCCTGAAAAGCCTACATCACTAGTAATGATCCGGTTCCAGTCTAATAAGTATCTTGATTGCAAGACAGACTCTGCTTCAACAATAAGCATATTTTTTTGAAAAGGAATATTGATATCACAATAATGTCCTAGATCACAGTTATTTAATATGCCAACTATTACGTTTATTTTTGCAAAGTAAATAAGACTATCGTGCAATTCGTTTAGTTGTTCTGTTATCTCTCATGTTGGCTCAAGAGAAATGCCAGTTGCGAGTCCCATTACTATTTAAAACGTGGCAAATATGAAATTAATTGGGTGCGAAAGACCAGATTTTCTTTATTTTTAAAGTTATTGTTTATCAGAGTTCGTTCTTTTCTAAATTTGTTTCAAGCCAAATAAACATTTAATAGCACATGTATTTAATCATTTAAGTGTGTAATATTAGCTATCTATCTGTAATATTAGGTGTTTGAGCATCTTTCAAACTTTAGTTCATGTTTTATTCCACTGCATTCGAGAAAAAAAAAGCATTTCTATATTATCTTTTATGTGAATTTTATATTTTGTGTTAAATAAAATGATTTAAGTTTGTGTAGAGAATTAATATTAATCAGTCAGAACAGTTGTAATCAGTGACGTGTGCAAACATTACAAATCTACGCCTTCGGTATGCGCTAGTCACGTGATCAACATTTTTCAGAGCATACTATATTAAGCTTAGAAACAGTTCCTATTTTAGATATACATGGATTAACATTATTAAATTAATTCTACACAAATCAAGACATCTCTTTGAACATGAAAATAACATTCAGTAAGTTAAAATTGCTATTAAAAGGGGAATTCGACGTGATTTTTATCTCGATATTAACACATAACAGTCTGCAGCAAGTCATAAAAAAACATAAATGCGAGTCAAAATAAAGAAACTGCAAATACTTAAAACATCGGATTATTTATTTAATTTTAGATGTGTCATAACTAAGTGTTTATAAACAAACACAATTGTAATATGTTCAAGACATCTAAATTTGTTTTTTCCTAATAATAACTCGTCCTCCCATGTCATTTCCGAAAAGCTATTACAAATACAAGTCGCGGGCTTCTGCCCGGCGACTAATAATTGTCAATTATCATATGTACGGCCTTTAATGGCAAACCATCGGCATCCATTCGTGACGTTAGGGAACCCATCGACATTATTAACTGGGAGACGTTTCGGTATCTATTCGCCATCCCGAGCGGTCCCTGAAGGAAGCTGAATCGATGCCGAAAGCTCCCCGAAGACGACGAGTGGAAGAGTTCTGTTTCGCGTAAACACGCGGAAGTATTCCGTCTGCTGACAATCGGCGTATTCAGCGATGATTCGGCATCTTTTCATTACATGATCGGCATAGACCCCGTGTATACGCGAAACAGAACTCTTCCACTCGTCGTCTTCGGGGAGCTTTCGGCATCGATTCATCTTTCTTCAGAGACCGCTCGGGATGGCTTAAAGATTACGAAGCCTCGCAGAACGCTTTCCGAGTTAATGGCGATGGGTTCCCGAACATCACGAATGGTTGCAGATGGTTTGCCTATGGTTTGCCGAAGATCACGAAGCCGTCCCGAATAAACATTCAGCGTCCAAATTTAAAAACTTTTACAATTTGGATGACGAAGTTTTTTCGATCCCGATTTGGCCCCGAAGTGCCGAGAAGGTTTCCAGAAGGGTTAAGGAAGGCCACGAAGGGTTCCAGAAGATCGCGAAGACATGCCGAAACAACCCGATTTTGCAAATTCCGCTTTCGGGAACCCTTCGGAGGCCTAACGGAAACAGCCCCGTACAGGTAAATCTTGATATTTTGATTAGAAAATTCTTTCGCCAATTAATTTCGCAAATCACGGAAAATATTCGCAAATTCAAAATGATGATTTTCGCATTTGGCGAAAATGCCGAAAGACAGCCCGGGCCCTGCTATGTTTGATCCCTGGGAAGTGCAGGCTCATCTCACATTTCCTACAGCGATGTTTGGTTTTATTTATGATACTGTGTAACGAGGTTCATAACTATGTGGGAACCAAATAATTAAGTTTTAGTTATTTATTTAAGTATAGCATATTAAGTTATGACATATATGACATAAAAAAAAGCATAGACAATCGCATATTAATCTAGACCGCCTCGGTGGTGTATTAGTAGACTGCGTCGGTCGCCTCGGCAGCTTGAGGTTGCGAATAATGGCAACCCCTCTTTGGCGTTCAGTGTTGTGGGGTAGGCTGACTGAAGTGTAACTTACCCAAGAAGCCCCGTCACAGAACTGAACATAGTTGAAAGCTGCGTAAAACATCATGCAAACCATGACTATATAGCATAAGTAAATTATTAAATATAATCAACACACTAATAACACAATTAGTATCCCATATGTACATAGCATAAGTGAGTAATTGAACGGAATTAACAGAATACTCGGACAATACATGTCCCGTCTGTACATTGCATAAGTAAGTAATTTAACGGAATGAACACATTACTAACACAATTAGAATCCCGTCTGTACATTGCATAAGTAAATAATTGAATGGAATGAACACATTAATCCCGACTGTACATATCATAAGTAAGTTATTGAATGAACTGAGCACATTTCTTACACAATTAGTATCTCGTCTGCACATATGATAAGTAAGTTATTGAATTAAATGAACACATTACTAACACAATTAGTATCTCGTCTGCACATATGATAAGTAAGTTATTGAATTAAATGAACACATTACTAACACAATTAGTATCTCGTCTGCACAGATGATAAGTAAGTAATTGAATGGAATGAACACATTACTAACACAATTAGTATCTCGTCTGTATATAGCATACGTAAGTACTTGATTGGAATGAATATATTACAAGCATCCCATCTCTACAAATAATTAGTAAGTAACAGCATTAAATGAACAGTATTTGGGCAGAATGCTATATGTAATATTGGGCTGACTCAATTGCAATGATATTCATTTTCTAATGCATTCCTTGTGCCTTTTATGACGTATTCTACTGTTACGAGGCATGTTGTTATGGCGACCGGTTTTAATGAAATGGTGGCTTAGACATTTGTGTTCATCTAAATTCCTGTCTATATTTAAAGTTCGATACATACTTATACAATATCGTGTTGTATAAGTGAACCTGTTTGGAGTTTGTAAAACGTTTCGATGTCATTGAAATAATGTTGTAAATATTTACAGTAAGTAATACTGTTCCACAAGAATTGGAAATCTAAGCCACGCATTAATAGTCCATATAATTACAATTGCTGAGTAAATGCTTTTACTATCATATATAAGTTTATGCATCAGGGTAATCGGAAATTTACAAAGATTATACCAACTCAACTCAACTCAACTCAATTGTATTAGCAATAGGCACACAAACATGCATTTGGCCATTAACATATATCTAAAGTGAAAAATGGCAAATACACACACCAGCATACATACATGACCAATAAAAAATAGTTGTAAATACATATTTATATACATGTTATATCTAACAAACTAACGTTATGCATTATTAAAGTATTCTTCTTCATTTTATTCAATACAATTTTTTTCATTGTATAAGTTTCTTTAAAAAAACCTGCTAATTCGATTTGTATTTTTTTCCTATCATACTTCATAAGATATACAAGTTTATTTTTTCTAGTTACAAAACGAAGGAAACAGAGTACTTAGACATATGGGACATATTTGTCTGCACCTGTACGAATTAACAATTTCCCACATATAGACGATTTCCGATGTCTCTGCAGCACATGACTTTTTCAAACTGTTATGGCGAAAGGAGAAAATGCTCATCATTGCCACATTTTTTCACAACTTTATGCAATAACTGTCTTTCATTTGTAGAGAATTTGAATACAAATGGCTCTATGTTTTCAATGTCTTCTGATGCAAATTTGTTATTTGCGGGAAACGGTTCAGAGATCCGTAACCAGTGACGAGTTAAATTGCTATAACGAGATAACAACTGTCACTATAGAGTAACACCCTAATAACCAGACACTTTCCAACATGCAGACGCACTTTTAAGCATGCTTGCTTTATGACATTGTTTACCCTCGCGCTTGGCATTTATGCCATTTGGCGAGCAAACACGTTTAAGCATCTGCAACGGTCGACTTTTGTTAAAAAAGAAAAACAAAAAAAGAGCAAAATCTCCTTTTGTCACACTATTTTCAACTTTAAACAATCAGTTTATTTTAGTTTTAAGAATGTTTCAATAATCTTGTCTCCTTATTGTTTCAACATGTTTGGCAGCAGACGACTTTATACACATCTTGACAAAATACTGAATATTTATATAAATGCAATACATCTAGTTATTATTAAAAGGTGTTGAAACTATTGTGACAAAAAGAGTAAATGCTTGTCATGACCATTTTCTCCTGTTGCCAAAATGTGTTCAACAGTTGTCTGCTGCATATGCGTCAAAGGACGTCTACAGAAAGAAAGGGATTAAAAAATCACCCGCCTTGTCTGACTGCCTTGTTAATAATTCAGATTCAAATTAACGACGGATCATAAACAACAATTTCAAGCTACCACGCGGCGTAAAACCCCAATAAATAAATAAATAAATATTCAAGCTACCACACCTACCATGGAGGGTATTTCCATTTTTAAAGTTTTCGGTACGAACCGGCATTGGGATCGAAGCAGCGATCTCCCGCACCCGAGGCTGAGGCTGAAACCACTAAACCACCGATGCGTTCACAGTTAGTAGAGGCATATTCTATATAAGTGTCCTGATAGATTGAGCTTGATACGTGTATCGATAAATCTTTCTAAAACTGACATTAGTGGTGCAGTGGTTGGTGCGTCCGTCTCTGTAATGAGAGACCATGGTTCGATCCCCGATCGGGTCATACCAAATACATTAACGATGGTAATAACAGTTTTCTTTCTTGGTGCTCAGGGTGCGGGGTAAGCATTTTGATTGGTGCATCGGTTCGAAAAAAAAACAACCTTTACCCAAAGTTTGAACAAATAAATAACATAATGGAACTCTTCGGACTAAACTTGCTTACTCAAGTGTATGTATATTTACACACAATTCGAAGTGAAAAGGTTGCAAGATGCTTGATGCGGTTACAAAGAGCATGTATACAGTGTAGTTACTTATGGACCGGGGATTCAATGAGGAACAGGAACAATACTTTAGTATACTGTTTAGTTCCTTATGGACCGGGAATACAATGAGGAACAGGAACAATACTTTAGTATACTGTTTAGTTCCTTATGGACCGGGGATACAATGAGGAACAGGAACAATATTTTAGTATACTGTTTAGTTCCTTATGGACAGGTGATACAATAAGAAACAGGAACAATACTTTCAGTATACTGTTTAGTTCATTATGGACCGGGGATACAATGAGGAACAGGAACAATACTTTAGTATACTGTTTAGTTCCTTATGGACAGGTGATACAATAAGAAACAGGAACAATACTTTCAGTTTACTGTTTAGTTCCTTATGGACCGGGAATACAATGAGGAACAGGAACAATACTTTAGTATACTGTTTAGTTCCTTATGGACAGGGGATACAATACGAAACAGGAACAATACTTTTAGTATACTGTTTAGTTCATTATGGACAGGGGATACAATAAGAAAAAGGAACAATATTTTAAGTATACTGTGTAGTTCCTTATCGACAAGGGATAAAATCAGAAACAGGAACTTGTATAGTTCATTATGGACAGGGGATAAAATCCGAAACAGGAACATTTATACTGTGTAGTTCCTTATTGACAGGGGATACGATACTATCAGAAACAGGAACATGTATACTGTGTAGTTCCTTGTGGACAGGGGATCCAATAAGTAACATGTGACACAGACGTTCAGTGTTTGAATTTGAGTTTTCACTTTGAGGCCATGTTATTTATCCTTTCTCACATGCAACGCACCTGACAAAAATATGGAATACATTCATTAATGAAAGTAGGCCTACACTTATTGAAACGAGTTGAAAATATTGTTACAAAAGTGATTAATATTTCCTTTCGTCTGCGGACGATGACTTAATAGTTAAAACAGACCTCGAGAATTATAACGTGAAGATTCTCTAACTTTATTTAAAATTCGATGACATAGAAAGAAATATCTAGGGCAGTTTTGTTTATGAAACTAGAAATAAGGTTATTACTGTTTTATTAGTCAGCGAGTTCGTTAAATAAACCGAATTTTACTTTAACATATTTCAAGGAAGAATTGTGAACTATATATCATGACGTAGGTTATGTTATTCGCTTCAAATCGATGTTAATACAAGATGAGTAAGCTATAATGGCCATTCCTTTAATCACACATAACTGCGCAGCTGTGTAAACGCAAATCGTCATTTAAGTAAAAGCTTGCCGCAAATGACAACAACATTTTCACGGATAGAATACCCAGAAAGCTTTGCATGACTTCTAAATTCTCAAAATTGCATATTGAGAATGACATTTCCATGCTGTTGTCTCAAATACGATACAAAAAAAAGTGACAAATAATATTTGTGCTAATTATAGTTCACATATAGAACAAACAGTTGAACGAGTCAATTTATACATATGAATTTTGTTGTTTCTTTGCTAAATTATTTACGCCCGTTATAACTTAAATTATTTAAATAGAAGCAAATATATACTACGTACCATTATTCATAAGGGGATAGCTTAGATTGAACGTCAAAAGTTGGGACTCACGACTGTAACAGAATGACGTCCGGTTTGACGTCGTAAAACATTGAACGCAGTTTTCATTAAATCCGTACAATGCATATGGTCTGGGAAAGACCGGATTTAAATGTTTTTAACGCGCGAGTTTTCTCCATTCTATGTTTGAAGTCATTGTGTGTATGTGTATGTGATTCTTGCGCCTTTCTTGCGTTAAATTTTCTTACATTTTCTCTCTGACGTATACGCTTGTTTTCTATTTTGTTTAGTTTGTCCCTGGACGCGATTCTCTGATTACTTTTGTTCGTACCCTCCTTGCTTTCTGACAGCTGTTTCCGTTGTTTATTATTTTGAATTGCACAATCATATTTTTTATTCGATTGGGAGGTTTTTAGATCGTTTTAACCAGCGGTTAAGGTACCCTTTGGCGGCGTCCCTATAAAAAGTACACGTAATAAACGTTAAAAAACGCTCAAAGGGGACAAAATGTCAGTTATGACAAAATTATGATATTTCATTCAATATCAACACATTAATTAAACCCGTTGAAATTGAAAAACAATGTTCTAGACGTATGTTGAAAATAAACTCAAAATGGTAAAATGAAATACACAGTTTTAATTATTTGTGTTTAATTCTTAACGCTATCAGTATAAGTGATGTTTTTTGGTGAAAGGGGACATTTTATCAGTGAAAATAACCTGAATAAAAATAACGGTTTTTGATGCTAGAATACGCTAAAATTTTATTTACAGAAATTCTGGTTCAGACGTATTTTCCATGCAAAATGTTGTAGTATTTTGCTTAAATAGCAAGCCTCATTTTTAATTTATAAAAATTAGTATGATAAAATACACCCTTTTTTAAGCTGAATTACACCATTTTGTTTTTTCCTTAACGATATCCATCTTCTTGGAGGTCTTGTTTATTGCCGTCAAAATTACGTTATTTTCTTTACGTATACGACGTCGGTTGATAAATTTTCTTGCGATTTTCTTAAAAAATGTAATTTTAAGAATATGTTTCGTATACTTAGTTGGAACATTTTGTTACAAATTACAACGTCATTTTTAACCGCATTCCGTGCAAACTATCTTTTTATAAATAAACTCGTTTACCAAAGATAATAATAAAGGTCATGCATCCGAAGTATATTTTATTTCCTTTGTAATCATACCAAAATCATACATGCAGCTGTAAAAATGGCGAAGATATTGAAGATTAATGGTCAACGTGTGACAAAATCTTGCCTGAGCCCCAACTTTTGACGTTCAATCTTACATTTAGAATGAAAATGATAATTATAAGTAAAAAAGGAGTGTTCATTTTAATTACCCTGGATGCCTCTCAAGGTCTAATTCCGCAGCGAACGTAAGTAAGTAAGTAAATATTGTGTGTATAATAAAACAAACATATAACAAAATATGATAATGGAAAATCAAACGGCCCCATGGACCTATATATGTCACTGTTAAGACAAAAAGATATTTACACAGTGAGTACATTTCACTGTTCCACCTAAGAAACGCATACATCTACATAAGTATACAGCACTAAGTCGCTCACGTCGTTGGCATCTTTCCTAGTACAAACCGTACAAGATACATACCGATTACATGACCCTAATTGAATTCTTATACAATAGCTATGTGTTCACTGTGAAATGGGTGCGTGTTTAATAAAAGGTTTCGTATGGTGGCATATTACTGCCGTAAGATAACCAGTTAATGTTTTGTACACTATTAACCAGTTATCTAGTTAGGGTTTGCGAATTTTACTTAATTAGTAACAAAATAACTGGTTAACTAAATAAGATTCGTGTTACCACTTATTTGATATTCTCGAAACGTAAGACTGAATGACAGGCATGAAAGTGCATTTGCTCAGATACATATATCATATCTGATAAAATGCTTACTCTTATAACCACAAAGTTCAACACATACTATAATCTAGTAAAACAAGGCTGAATGTATACATTCTGAAAAGTAATGTGCCATGTGTGAATGGATGAGTAAATTCGTGATTGAGTGAATGGGCGTTTGGGCGAATGCGGGTGTGAGTGAATGAAGAATGATAACATGCGAGATTGTGTGAAAGAAATATGACTTTCCATTGATTTGTTGAATTGTTATATTTATAACTTGTATATTTGTATGTAAAGAAATCTCCAAATATATGTAGGAAATAAAGGAAACAAACATAATAACAAAAGTAAAATTAACAAAAACTCAAAATAATAATAATAACAACAATATTGATAATTATATTGATAATAATAATACCTGAAACCTGATGTAAAATTATCACAACGTTAACAACCAGAAAACGACACATTCTGCGATACTGAACTGTTTCCACATCTATGAAAGTCTAATGCGAACGCAGAGTTAGTATAACCCGGCGACGGTTCTCTGATGTGTCTTGTTTACTAGACAGCTAATGAGAATGGTAAACTATAATAGTTCCTACTGGAAATCAATAGTGCTGATCGCCAGTAAAGTAAGTTAGTCTTAAACGTTAATTGATTGATTTGGGTTTAACGCCGTTTTAAACAAGTATTCAGTCATAGCATGGTGGTCAGTTCACCAACTCTTGTGTTTCCTGGCTTTCCTAACACCAGTACTCCACACAACATACTTTTCAAGCAACTGGCTGCATTTCAAAAGAAACTGTTAGCCCATAGGTTAAAGGCGAATGACGATTGTCAGAGTGACTTTAGTCAAACGTCGGAAATAATGTTGGCAACTCACAACTCCTGGATGGACAGCCCGCGTCGTAATCGACTGACCTACTGCGCTCGGCCCAACGCAGACCAACAACTGCAGAAGACGATTTTGAAATCATTTAGAAAAAATCATGAAAAATCTCTTAACTTTTATTTTTTATTATTTAATAGCGTTGAAAATGTTGACCAAATACGTCTGCTGCAGATGCGTCTAATTGCGTGTGCAAGTGGAATATTGTTAAGTTTTGTGTATATTTATTTTGGATTTCTTTGTCTTTTATATTGGCTCGATACCTAACCCAATCCACGATTATGCTTTAAAGAGTCGTTTGCTTGGAAAACATCTGAGGAAAATAATGTTATATCTGGAACATTTGAAGTTTATTTATTCATTTATTAATTCAATAAAGAGTTTAAAATATTTTGCAAAGGATAACTTGCTCATCTGAGGCAGACGTATAAATCTCTAATCTCTCTAGATGAATATTATTGAATAGAGATGAAAACAATGTGACCAAAAAGATACAAACATTTTGTCGGATTTTTATTATATCTTGTTCGACAGGTGATAATTTTGT
The DNA here is from genome assembly GCA_031761405.1 of Serripes groenlandicus. Taxonomy (NCBI): domain Eukaryota; kingdom Metazoa; phylum Mollusca; class Bivalvia; order Cardiida; family Cardiidae; genus Serripes; species Serripes groenlandicus. The sequence continues at coordinate 64,665,259 of JASEVX010000005.1, read as the reverse complement.
TGGACGCTGTGTTACAATCAGTAATAATGGTAAATGGCATGCTCATATTAAAAACCTTATAAAATTTGCTTCTAAAGTTCTAGGCATGATGAGAAAGGTTAAATTCCAAATACGTAGGGATTCTCTTAATCAAATGTATATTTCATTTATTCGTCCCATCTTAGAATACAAAAAATTATACCAAGAGATTGGCTGGTTGTCTCTTTCAGACAGACGAAAGTACCAAAAATTAATATTGGCATTCAAAATCAATCATGGTATGACCCCAAACTATTTATTTGAGATATTTCCCGATACGGTTAGTAACAGAACGACTTACAATCTCAGAAACTCGCAAGATCTGGATATCCTATCCAGACGAACTGAACTCTTTGCAAACTTCTTCATTCCATCAACAGTCACGTTATGGAATCAACTACCAGTTGTTTTAAGGAAAGCACCGTCACTATCAATATATAAAAAGGTATATATGGATCAGAACAATATTCAGATGACGAAAACATAAACCTACACATTTTCATTCATGAATTAAGACGATTCGAAGTTTCTAATAAACAATTTTGAAAAAGTGATATGTTTCTCTCCTTGAGATTGCATGTGCCGCCAACAGAAGACATTTGTTAGAAATAACAGCAAAGACTAAGGACACTTCTGCCAAATGAGGACGGTCTCAGTTGGCAAAATGTTATAACCACTCCTTTCCTTGCAATGTTGTTTTCTCTTTAAAAAAAAAAAATATCCATTTTGAGAAAATTATGATCTTATGCTGCAGACATGTCCTATTACGTCTCAAAATTCACAATTTGTCTCAAAACAAAAAATAAGATGTCTAAAAACCGCAGACCTCATTTGAAGGTCACACGGGTCGAGTGTGTAGCCAGTGCGTGACCTCTGGAAGAAGTCCATATTTTTGTAATTTTTATGTTTCGGTAAATTAACTACGATAACACAAATAGTTAACACAACAAACATGTTGTTAACAGCCCTATTTTACAAACTATCACAGTATTTCTTTTAGTTGTCCTCATTTGGAGGCAAAATACAGAATGTCCTTGGTTGGAGGTTTGCTGGTGTGTCAATGTCCTCAGTTTATGGCATTTTGACAAAAAAATCAAAACATAATTTACATATTTTTAAAACCCCATCACATGTAACATTCAATCCATGTGACATCAAGCCGTCATTGTTTTTAAAAATAACACATTCAAAAATGATGTCCCCATTTACTCTCTCTCTCTCTCTCTCTCTCTCTCTCTCTCTCTCTCTCTCTCTCTCTCTCTCTCTCTCTCTCTCTCTCTCTCTCTCTCTCTCTCTCTCTCTCTCTCTCTCTCTCTATCTCTCTTCTCGCTTAATGTGTTAACGCTTTAGCGTAAGCTGTGGTCTTAACACAATGTTTTCAAATATCGCTTCAAATGCCTCAAATCAAGTTTATCTCTTGTGTAACCATTAAGTCACAGAGTTAACACTACTTCTCGGTTGCCATATTATTGGAGAAAATATCTAAGAAAAACAATTAATCTTTAAAAATGGAATTATTCTTCTAGTATTGAGTTTAACTTGGAAAATATTTAGGAAACTTCAAAATTCTCTAAATGTTAACGTATAATTGTTGAAAAGCGAGTGAAAATAAAATTACGTATTGAAGCAATATGCCTGCGACTAACATCAGTACTTAGTTCTTACTAACCAAGCTATCAGGTCGGTGATGTTTTAACCACCCTATTTAATATATTCATAGGCGAATAATCACATACATGTAGGTAACGGTTGATCAGCCGAATTATAACGAAGACAGGTGAAGATTAATGAGTAACGCGTGAAATATATTTACTAGTATATTTTCAGTTTTAAATAAAATATAGAAAATCAGATTGCAAAGACTTATTGACGCCGCGTGGGAGCGCGGCGTCAGTATGGGATAGGTTTTAATTTTGTACCATGGGGTGACGTAATCGAAAAGGGAGAAACCAATGTTATTATTGTTAAAAAAAACTCTGTTGTTTGATTGAAACAAACAACCTTTATGAATCAATAAATTGTATTAACTGATTTAAGAAACAACAAGATACAAAATACGTTTGTCTTCTACCGTTATTACAAAACTTTATACACATTTAATTTGTATTTAATAACTTTTCCCCAACTGTCTAGGCTACGCTGTTTTTGATTGTTTGGTTTACGGCCCTGACCCAATTCATCAAAGCTCAGAGAAAAAGTTCACTTTTCCCAAACTTTCTAGGCTACGCGTTTTTAATTGTTTAGTTTACGGGCCCAAAATTCGCCGGATGTTTTTGCCTATTTATAAAAGTGTGTGAAGTTGGCAGAGCATTAGACGTTAGACATTAGACATTCAAAAAAAATATTCGAATGTCTAATTAGACGTTAGACATTCGATTAGACATTCGCTAATTTTGATTATCGAATGTCTAATTAGACATTAGACATTCAATTAGACATTCAGAAAAATCGCAAATGTTAAATATCGAATGTCTAATTCGACATTAGACATTCAATTAGACATTCGCAAATTACAAGATCTATAACCCAAATTCGTCGGAGGTCATTGTACATTCAAAAAACGAATGTCTAATTGGTCAGTTAGACATTAGACATTCGATTAGACATTCGCAAATTAAGGGATTTAGGTACCAAATTCGTCGGAGGTCATTGTACATGCAAAAAACGAATGTCTAATTGGTCAATTAGACATTAGACATTCGCAAATTACAAGATATATAACCCAAATTCGTTGGAGGTCATTGCACATTAAAAAAACGAATGTCTAATTGGTCAGTTAGACATTAGACATTCGATTAGACATTCGCAAATTAAGAGATTTAGGTACCAAATTCGTCAGAGATCAATGTACATTAAAAAAACGAATGTCTAATTGGTCAGTTAGACATTAGACATTCGATTAGACATTCGCAAATTACAAGATCTATAACCCAAATTCGTCGGAGGTCATTGCACATTAAAAAAACGAATGTCTAATTGGTCAGTTAGACATTAGACATTCGATTAGACATTCGCAAATTAAGGGATTTAGGTACCAAATTGGTCGGAGGTCATTATACATGCAAAAAACGAATGTCTAATTGATCAGTTAGACATTAGACATTCGATTAGACATTCGCAAATTAAGAGATTTAGGTACCAAATTCATCAGAGATCAATGTACATTAAAAAAACGAATGTCTAATTGGTCAATTAGACATTAGACATTCGATTAGACATTTGCAAATTAAGAGATTTATGTACCAAATTCATCAGAGATCAATGTACATTAAAAAAACGAATGTATAATTGATCAGTTAGACATTAGACATTCGATTAGACATTCGCAAATTAAGAGGTTTAGGTACGAAATTTGTCTGAGGTCATTGTACACGCAAAAAACGAATGGCTTATTGGTCAAATAACTTGAACATATTGATAACTCGAACATATCGATATCTCGAACATACCGATGACTCGAACACATCGATATCTCGAATACATTGATAAAACGAATGTTTTTAACTAGAACATTTATTGACAAATTGAACATATCGATATCTCGAAACTTTCGATATCTCGAACTTTCCAATATCTCGAACTTTCGATATCTCGAACTTTCCGATATCTCGATTTTTTTTTTTTTTTTTTTATTTTTTTATTTTATTTTTTTTTCTTCTCGATATCTCGAACTTTCCAATAACTTTTCGATATCTTTAAAAAAAAAATTCTCGATATCTCGAACTTTATCGGAAAGTTCGAGATATCGACAAGTACGAGATATCGACAAGTTCGAGATACCGAAAATTTCGAGATATTGGAAAGTTCGAGATATCGAAAACAATATGAACAAAAATTGGTAAGTTCGAGATATCGGAAAGTTCGAGATATCGAAAAAAAATATAATTTTCTTTTTCGAAAAGTTCGAGATATCGGAAAGTTCGAGATATCGAAAAAAAAAAAAAAAAAAAAAAAAAAAATATCAATATGTTCGAACATTTCGATTTCTCGATTATTTTTTTTGATATTTTTTTTTTCTCGTTATCTCAGAAATTTGCGATATCGTATTTTTTGTTTATATACTTCCGTTTTTAACTCAACTGGCTGAAAGCCAGTCGAGCTTATGTCATGGGGAATCGTCCGTCCTGCGTTCGTGCGTGCGTGAGTGCGTCCGTGCGTGAGTGCGTACTTACGAGAGTAATCTTGTTGGATAGTGTTTTTTCGTAAACCCCAGCCACCACCCTTATAAGACACTTTGATAAGTGTTTTTTTTTATACAATTGTGTTATGGGTATCTAATTAACATATTATTGCTATTTATTCCGTAAAGGGGGGATAATTACGGAATAAACCATGTGCTTGTTGGGTATACCCAACAAGAGAACATCAAAGGAAAACACCCAACAAACGCCTTTTGGACGTACGTGCGTGCATGCGTGCGTCCGTCCGTCCGTAAACGTTTTGCTTCAAACTGTTTCTCCTACCTAACCACTGGACCAATTATGATGAAACTTCATAGGAAGTATCCTCTCAATGATCTCTCCTTAGTTCCTCAAACTGTTTGGGATCCATGCAAAATTCTGGTTTCCGAAAAAAACAAACAATGAAGACTTAAAAAATCTTCTTCTCCTCCGTAGGTATCAGGCCGATTTTCAAATAATTGTGTAGTAGTGAAGACTTAAAAAATCTTCTTCTCCTCCGTAGGTATCAGGCCGATTTTCAAATAATTGTGTAGAAATGTTGCTTGGGTGACCTTCTTTCAGATTTTTTCGAGCCAAGTTGATTGGTCGAAAACTATGGCCGCCAGAGGGCAGAGCTATTTTTGCCTTATAATATGGTTAGAGTGAAAACTTAAAAAATCTTTTATATATATATATATGACCCTCTATCAGATTCCTTCAAGCCATGTTGATTGGTAAAAAACATGGCAACCAGGGCGCGGGGCTGTTTGAAGATTTAATTGGCAGTGGAGCGATACTGGCCCTCTTGTGCCTCTTGTTGTTATCATAGTTCTGATAAACACGAAGGAGAATATACTTCACCCTCTCCTTCCAAAGCTTGTGTCACACTTAATTTATAACTAGAGACATTACATGTTAATATTTAAGCACCTATGTGATGTTTTTTTTATCTAATTGATCTAGTTAGAGCAGATTTGAAACCGTGTATTGGTAACAAATTAAGAAACTTCATGTTGTATGGTAACCTTTTATTATAGGCTATGGTAGCCAGGTGAGTAATATAGGCACATCTTGGCCTTTTTGGTTATGATAAAGGGACATTTGGCCTTCTTGTTCGAAATATTTACATCCTGTCTGTTTTCACACGTTATTTAAATGTACTGAACTACATCTGCTTCCTTTAAGTCATGCTTCAAAATCATGCGCGGCGTCCTTTGATGCTCTGCATCAAAATTCGTCTTGTATACATTTATGATACTGTACCTTTTTGAGTCGCAGATATCATGAAACATAGATTATTAAATGATTGACCTGGTACGGAATTTTGAGTACACATATATATTATGGTGGACTATAATGTATGAACCCAAGTAGCTCAGTCGTCGAACCGCTGGTTGGCCAATCCAGGGTTTGTGGTTTCGAACCCCCGACCGGTCAACATCTCGTAATGTGATACATGTGTGATGTGACAATGATGTTGATGTGACTATGTTGTGATATGTGTGGGTGTATCTGTGCTGTGACTGTGATATGATGTACATGTATGTGATGCGACGTTGATGTGACTGTGTGGCTGTAGCTGTGATGAATGTGGTTCGACTGTTATGTCTCTGCGATATGTCTGATTTGATGACTTGCATGCCTCTGATGTGACAGTTATGTCTATGATGCGACTGTGATATGATGTGTCTGATGTGACTGTTGTGAAGTGATGACTGTGTGGTTTCTCTGATGTGACCGTTATGTCTCTGCTGTGATATGCTGTGAGTGATGTTACTGTTGTGTGTGATACACTGTCTCTGATGTGACAGTTATATATCTGCTGTGACTGTGTGCGATGTGACTGTGATGTGTGATATGATGAGTGTGTTGTGACTGGGATATATCTGATGTGATAGTGATGACTTTGATGTCACAGTGGGGTGTTGAAGACACAGGGTCTGTATGTGGGAATTGAAGTGGTGGTGTGAGTGTTGGGGGTATGGTGAAATGAGTCAGTGTGACATATGTGCGGGTATGTTGGTGAGAGGGGGAGAGGCTGATGTTAGTCGCAGTCAATTCTGAGGCCTATTGCTTTAATACGTAAATTTACTTTCACTCGCTTTTCAACAATTAAACGTTAACATGTAGAGAATGTTGCGGTTTCCTAAATATGTTCCAAGTTAAACTCAAAACTCGAACAATAATTCCATTTTTAAAGATTAATTGTTTTTCTAAGATATTTTCTACTATAATATGGTAAACGACAAGTAGTGTTTGTTTACCAAGATGAACTCTGTGAGTTAATGGTTACAAGACAAGAGATGAACGTGATTTTAGGTTAAGATTTTCCTATATGCAGACATATTTTGAGGCATTTGAAGCGATATTTGAAAACATTGTGTTAAGACCACAGCTTACGCTAAAGCGTTAACACATTAAGCGAGAAGAGAGATAGAGAGAGAGAAAGAGAGAGAGAGAGAGAGAGAGAGAGAGAGAGAGAGAGAGAGAGAGAGAGAGAGAGAGAGAGAGAGAGAGAGAGAGAGAGAGAGAGAGAGAGAGAGTAAATGGGGACATCATTTTTTAATGTGTTATTTTTAAAAACAATGACGGCTTGATGTCACATGGATTGAATGTTACATGTGATGGGGTTTTAAAAATATGTAAATTATGTTTTGATTTTTTTGTCAAAATGCCATAAACTGAGGACATTGACACACCAGCAAACCTCCAACCAAGGACATTCTGTATTTTGCCTCCAAATGAGGACAACTAAAAGAAATACTGTGATAGTTTGTAAAATAGGGCTGTTAACAACATGTTTGTTGTGTTAACTATTTGTGTTATCGTAGTTAATTTACCGAAACATAAAAATTACAAAAATATGGACTTCTTCCAGAGGTCACGTACTGGCTACACACTCGACCCGTGTGACCTTCAAATGAGGTCTGCGGTTTTTAGACATCTTATTTTTTGTTTTGAGACAAATTGTGAATTTTGAGACGTAATAGGACATGTCTGCAGCATAAGATCATAATTTTCTCAAAATGGATATTTTTTTTTTTTAAAGAGAAAACAACATTGCAAGGAAAGGAGTGGTTATAACATTTTGCCAACTGAGACCGTCCTCATTTGGCAGAAGTGTCCTTAGTCTTTGCTGTTATTTCTAACAAATGTCTTCTGTTGGCGGCACATGCAATCTCAAGGAGAGAAATATATCACTTTTTCAAAATTGTTTATTAGAAACTTCGAATCGTCTTAATTCATGAATGAAAATGTGTAGGTTTATGTTTTCGTCATCTGAATATTGTTCTGATCCATATATACCTTTTTATATATTGATAGTGACGGTGCTTTCCTTAAAACAACTGGTAGTTGATTCCATAACGTGACTGTTGATGGAATGAAGAAGTTTGCAAAGAGTTCAGTTCGTCTGGATAGGATATCCAGATCTTGCGAGTTTCTGAGATTGTAAGTCGTTCTGTTACTAACCGTATCGGGAAATATCTCAAATAAATAGTTTGGGGTCATACCATGATTGATTTTGAATGCCAATATTAATTTTTGGTACTTTCGTCTGTCTGAAAGAGACAACCAGCCAATCTCTTGGTATAATTTTTTGTATTCTAAGATGGGACGAATAAATGAAATATACATTTGATTAAGAGAATCCCTACGTATTTGGAATTTAACCTTTCTCATCATGCCTAGAACTTTAGAAGCAAATTTTATAAGGTTTTTAATATGAGCATGCCATTTACCATTATTACTGATTGTAACACAGCGTCCAACAAAATTATCACCTGTCGAACAAGATATAATAAAAATCCGACAAAATGTTTGTATCTTTTTGGTCACATTGTTTTCATCTCTATTCAATAATATTCATCTAGAGAGATTAGAGATTTATACGTCTGCCTCAGATGAGCAAGTTATCCTTTGCAAAATATTTTAAACTCTTTATTGAATTAATAAATGAATAAATAAACTTCAAATGTTCCAGATATAACATTATTTTCCTCAGATGTTTTCCAAGCAAACGACTCTTTAAAGCATAATCGTGGATTGGGTTAGGTATCGAGCCAATATAAAAGACAAAGAAATCCAAAATAAATATACACAAAACTTAACAATATTCCACTTGCACACGCAATTAGACGCATCTGCAGCAGACGTATTTGGTCAACATTTTCAACGCTATTAAATAATAAAAAATAAAAGTTAAGAGATTTTTCATGATTTTTTCTAAATGATTTCAAAATCGTCTTCTGCAGTTGTTGGTCTGCGTTGGGCCGAGCGCAGTAGGTCAGTCGATTACGACGCGGGCTGTCCATCCAGGAGTTGTGAGTTGCCAACATTATTTCCGACGTTTGACTAAAGTCACTCTGACAATCGTCATTCGCCTTTAACCTATGGGCTAACAGTTTCTTTTGAAATGCAGCCAGTTGCTTGAAAAGTATGTTGTGTGGAGTACTGGTGTTAGGAAAGCCAGGAAACACAAGAGTTGGTGAACTGACCACCATGCTATGACTGAATACTTGTTTAAAACGGCGTTAAACCCAAATCAATCAATTAACGTTTAAGACTAACTTACTTTACTGGCGATCAGCACTATTGATTTCCAGTAGGAACTATTATAGTTTACCATTCTCATTAGCTGTCTAGTAAACAAGACACATCAGAGAACCGTCGCCGGGTTATACTAACTCTGCGTTCGCATTAGACTTTCATAGATGTGGAAACAGTTCAGTATCGCAGAATGTGTCGTTTTCTGGTTGTTAACGAGAGAGAGAGGGGAGGGAGGAGTTTTCGTATGCACATGTATATTGTCAACCGTTATGTTAAAGTGGGTGGTTAAAACAGCACCGACCTGATTGGTTGGTAAGAACTAACATATAATTATTAAATTATAGACCTGGTACGGAATTTTGAGAGCCTGTCTGTCTGTCTGTCTGTCTGTCTGTCTGTCTGTCTCATTCATTCCTCTTACAAATCTACGCCCTCAATCAACATCAACCTCAGTGACGCTTCTTCACTCACTCTGCTCAGTCTCAGTCAGCTTCCGTCCGTCTCAGTGAGCCAGAATAGCTCACCCTCACTCGGTTTCAGTCACCCGCACTAAGTCTCCACCAGTCTCAGTCACCATCAGTCTCAGTCACACTAACTATCAGCCTCCCTCAGTCTCGTCCACCCTCACTTAGTATCAACCTTTCTTATTCAGCCACCATCATTCAGACCTAGCCACATTCACTAACCCTCAGCGACTATCACTGAGCCACTATTAGTTAGGCTCAAAATAACACCGTCGCCATAGCCTAGTGGCTTAGAACGAAGCACTATAAACCTCAAAGTTTACTTTGCATTTGTTCGATTCTTATGCCATGCGTGCATCATTTTTCTGTTTTCTTTTTCTTTTTCTAAATTTGATTTGTATATAATATATATTCGACGCTCTAACGATTCAATGTTGACAAAGTATAACATCTGAATATTCCGTAGAATTTGCCCGAAGTTTGGCATGTTTTATCTGTCCGTATTGCTTACCAGTATTTAAATATTATGCTGTTACATCCATCTATCAGGGTCATAGCTAACATGACATAATAGCGTTGTGTTAAACTTTATGCAATATAATAATAAAAACGTGGTCCCTTTAATAAGTATTTACACTCTTTATGTAGGAAATATTAGCGTGTAGCGAGTCTGTTGTATTTGTCCGAATCGTGTGCATTCTTTTCTAAACCTTTTCCCTAATACATTAACTCTGCCTCCGTAGAATTTGCCCGAAGTTCGTCGATGTATCTTGTAATGGCATCAATATGTATGAAGCTCGGTAGCTCAGTTGGTAGAGCAGCCGCCTGTCAATGTAAATGTTGTGGGTTCGAACCCCAGCTAGGTCAAAATCGTTTCTGAAATTTGTCAAAATGCGTAGTAAGAGGGTCACTGAGCGTGAGTGATGGTGGCTGAGACATTGTGATGGTAACTAAGTGAAAGTGACTGAAACTTAGTGATGGTGACTGAGACTTATTGACGGTGGCTAAGACTGAGTGATGGTGACTCACACAGACTCAGAATCAGACTCACTCCATCAAACCCAGACTCACTCAGAATCGGACCCACTCAGATTCACTGATTATCAGATATAATCAAACTCACTCGGACTCACTCAGACTGATTCAGCCTCACTCTCCCTCAGACCCAGACCATCAGACACAGATTTACACAGAATTAGACCTACTCAGACTCACTGAGAATCAGACCTACTCAGAATCAGATCAACTCAGACTGATTCAGACTCACTCAGACTCTTTCAGATTCAGACTCACTCAGACTGATTCAGACTAACACTCACTCATACTCATCATAATCTCACTCAGAAGCAGGCTCATTCAGACCTAGATCCACTCAGACTGATTCAGACTCACTCAGAATCCGACCCAGTCTCACTCAGACTCTGAATCAGACTCACTCATAGTCAGCTCACTCAAACTGATTCAGACTCACTCAGTTTCACTCACTATCAGACTCATTTAGATTCAGACCCACTCACTACGACTGATTCAGACTCAGACCCACTCACACTAAGACTCACTCAGATTCAGACTCACTCAATAAGACTCTGAATCAGATTCAGACCCACTCAGATTTAGACTGAATCAGACTCAGATTCAGACTGACTCAGACTCGGACTTGCTCAGATTCAGACTGACTTTGACTCATTAAGAATCAGACTAGATTGACTAAGATTCGAACTCACTCAGATTCAGACTCATCATACCCTGACTCACACACAGACTGATTCAGACTGACCCAGTCTCACTCAGATTCAGACTGACTCAAACTCACTCATAATCAGACTTAGACGCACGCGGACACACTCAGAATCAGACTTAGACGCACTCAGACGCTGAATCAAACTTAGACTCACTCAGATTCAGACACACTCAGAATCAGACTCATTCAGATTCAGATTGACTCAAACTTACTCAGACAGATTCGGACTTATACTCACTCAGTTTCACTCACTCTCAGTCTCTGAACTACTAATACTCTGAATCAGACTCAGATTCAGACTGACTCATACTGATTCAGATTGACTCAGATTCAGACTCACTCACCCTGACTCACACCCACATGGACTGATTCAGACTCAGACTCACCCACTCAGATTCAGACTCATTCATAATCAGACGCTGAATCAGACACACTCAGATTCAAAATGACTCAGACACACACATCATACTCAAGACTCTTTCAGACTCAGATTCAGACTCACTCACAGTCAGTTCACTTAGACTTACAACCACACACAGCCTGATTCAGACTCAGACCCGCTCACTAATACTAACTCAGACTGATTCAGACTCACTCAAAGTCAGTTCACACAGATTCACACCCACACAGACTGATTCAGACTGATTCAGACTCACTCAATAAGACTCTGAATCAGATTCAGACCCACTCAGATTTAGACTGAATCAGACTCAGATTCAGACTGACTCAGACTCGGACTTGCTCAGATTCAGACTGACTTTGACTCATTAAGAATCAGACTAGATTGACTAAGATTCGAACTCACTCAGATTCAGACTCATCATACCCTGACTCACACACAGACTGATTCAGACTGACCCAGTCTCACTCAGATTCAGACTGACTCAAACTCACTCATAATCAGACTTAGACGCACGCGGACACACTCAGAATCAGACTTAGACGCACTCAGACGCTGAATCAAACTTAGACTCACTCAGATTCAGACACACTCAGAATCAGACTCATTCAGATTCAGATTGACTCAAACTTACTCAGACAGATTCGGACTTATACTCACTCAGTTTCACTCACTCTCAGTCTCTGAACTACTAATACTCTGAATCAGACTCAGATTCAGACTGACTCATACTGATTCAGATTGACTCAGATTCAGACTCACTCACCCTGACTCACACCCACATGGACTGATTCAGACTCAGACTCACCCACTCAGATTCAGACTCATTCATAATCAGACGCTGAATCAGACACACTCAGATTCAAAATGACTCAGACACACACATCATACTCAAGACTCTTTCAGACTCAGATTCAGACTCACTCACAGTCAGTTCACTTAGACTTACAACCACACACAGCCTGATTCAGACTCAGACCCGCTCACTAATACTAACTCAGACTGATTCAGACTCACTCAAAGTCAGTTCACACAGATTCACACCCACACAGACTGATTCAGACTGATTCAGACTCACTCATGTTCAGACTTACTCACTAAGACTGATTCAGACTCACTCACTCAGACTGATTCAGACTCATACTCACTCATAGTCAGCTCACTCAGACTCACACCCACTCTGACTTTTTCTAAATTTGATTTGTATATAATATATATTCGATGCTCTAACGATTTAATGTTGACAAAGTCTAACATCTGAATAATACATAGAATTTGCACGAAATTCGGCATGTTTTATCTGTGTATTTTATTTATATACTTTTGACAAACGTCAGAAACAATGTTGACCAAGCTGGGGTTCGAACCCACAACATTTGCATTGACAGACGGCTGCTCTACCAACTGAGCTACCGAGCTTCATACAGATCGATGCCATTACAAGATATATATTTACTGATATTTAATTACCAGGTAAATACAGGTAAATGTTTTATGTTAATATCTATACAAAGTGGTGCTCATCATAATTATATAACTCTTCAATCTTCACCTGCAACCTTTTAATACGTAAACTGAGTTGCTCACAATTACTCTGTCGCCATAGCCTAGTGGCTTAGAACGAAGCACTTTAAACCTCAAAGTTCACTTCTCATTTGATCGATATGCTATGCGTGCATTTTTTTCTTTTTTTTGTTTTTCTAAATTTGATTTGTATATAATATATATTCGACGCTCTAACGATTCAATGTTGACAAAGTATAACATCTGAATATTCCGTAGAATTTGCCCGAAGTTCGTCGTGTTTTATCTGTAGCGTTAGCGTTAAACTGTATGCATTATAATCGAAAACGTGGTCCCTGTTTTAAGTATTTACATTACTTATGTGGGAAATATTCGATAAATGGTGTCTGCTGCAGAATTTTCGTATTAGGGAAAGGGTTAAAAGGGTCAAATCATTTACCTCATATGACTTAGAGTTATCTGCTTTGGAAAAATGTGATAACTGGACATAACTTGGCCCAAGGTCACATTATATAATCATGGGTTAGCAGCTTGAGTAAAACAGGACACCGTGTACACACAATAAACAAAGAAACAAAATTAAACAAAACAAGCTGACGAACACTATTTTGGCGAAAACCCAACATCTTACAATTTTTGAAATTGATTACTTACAGTACACATGTCTGTCTTTTTGACAAAACATTTATGATTTTCAGATTGTACAAACATTTTGTTAAAATAAACTAATTAAAGGAACGATTGTTAACAACGCACTTACATTTTTTCTTGGATTAATATTGTCAAAATATCTGGGTCTCACTATTAGTTCATAAAGTTCATAAAGTATTCGAGACCAGATAAGTCGAAACTTATAAGCATATTGCTTTTTACAGGTCCATTTATTATCGTTTTCCCTTTTTGTGATTTTGTTTAAATTACTTAATAGTTTTTCTTTGTTCTATTAACTTATAGTATTTACATGTATTTGGAATGACTCGTGTCACTTAGTATGGCATACAACATCTTGCATTTTTGTGGAAGACAGTGGTGCAGAGGTAGAGCGTCGGCCTCTCACATCAAAGGTCCCTGGTTCGAGTCCCGTCATGAGCGGGTCCTGACTTTGGGATTTTTCCACACAATCGGCGCGAGTACTGGTTAAGTATCCAGGAAGCAGACATCGAGCGTGATTAATATAAGCTTAAAGCTTGTTTCGCAATCGATTTAAAATAAATAAGTTTAAAAAACATCTTGCATTGAATTTATAGGGATAAACCCAATATTTGTTTAATCTTGATTTGAAACTATTGAGTGTAGGTGCTTCAACTACTGTTGGTGGTAAATTGTTCCAGTTTTCAATTACCCTAATATTAAAGTTATTTTTTCTAATTTCTGTTCTAGCTCTTGTTTTATAAAGTTTGTATTTGTTTGTGTAGCAACATCCCTTGTGTTCAGTAATTTAATGGAAATCTTGTCTAAATTGTTCAAGAGTTTGTATGTTTGGATGATATCAGTTCTTGCTCTTCTGTATTCCAGCGTAGGAAGTCCCAGATGCAAGAGTCTGTCTTTGTAGTTATATCTTTTTATCTCTTTAATAATTTTGCTTGCTCGTCTTTGGACATTTTCTACCAGTACTGCATATTTCTTGTAAGAAGGCCCCCAAATGACGGAGGCATATTCCAGGTGTGGTCTGACAATGGCTTTATATAGTTGATGAAACATTTCAGTGTCCATGTATGTAAAGGTTTTTACTATTAGGCCTAAATTTCTGTTGGCAACATTGACCTTGGTTTTGATGTGTATATCAAATTTTAGTTTATTGTCGAATATAACCCCTAGGTCTTTTTCTTGTTCAACTATTAGGATTTGTTGAAGGTTGTTATCTATGTCTTTCATGAAGAAATCAGTTTGTTTATTCCGCCCAATATGCATGGTCTTGCATTTCTTGATGTTGAACATCATCTGCCATTTGTTGGCCCAGTCACACGCTTTGTAGATATTGTTCTGTAGATTTTTGTTATCTTCTGTTTTATTGGTCACTGAATACAATTTTGTGTCATCTGCAAACAGTTTGACAGTGCAGTCCAAAGCTTCCGGGATGTCATTAATGAATATGAGAAACAGTATTTGGCCAAGAACACTACCCTGAGGTACTCCACTAGCTACCTTTGCCCATTTTGAGTATTTTCCATTTACTATGACTCGTTGAGAGCGATTGTTAAGGACGTCTTCTATCCAATTGTAGATTTTCCCTCTGATGCCAACTGCCCAGACTTTCTTCATTAGTCGTTTGTGGGGTACCTTGTCAAAGGCTGCTTTGAAGTCGAGGTATATAATATCCAACTAATTTTTTTTCATCCATTGAAGTAGTCCAGTCTTCCATGCATTCTAACAGTTGAGTTGTACAAGATTTATTCTTTCTAAAGCCATGTTGATACTTTGATATGATGTTATTTTTTTCTAGGTGTTCTACGATAGCATTTCGGATTATCCTCTCCATTACTCTACAGCAGATGGACGTCACCCTGATTGGTCTATAGTTTTCGACACTGGTTTTACTACCAGATTTATGTATTGCTGTGACGTTTGCTTGTTTCCATTGATTTGGTAGTATGCCCTCACTTAGAGATTTTCTAAAGATATCGTTTAAGTATTTATTCAAATTGTCTTTGCATTCGTGTATGAGTTTAGGATGAATTTCGTCAGGTCCTTGAGCTTTGTTAGGTTTCACTTCTTTTAGTGCTTTTAGTGTTATGGCTTCAGTTATGTTGATCAGGGTCTTTCAAATAGTACTATTATTTGAAAGACCCTGTGTTGACATTGCTTATTTCGACGTTTTGTTGGAACTCGGCGTTTGGAATAGGTTTCTAGAGTAAATATAGAGCAGAAGTGTCTATTTAATTCATTAGTTATTTTTCATCCGTTACCATTTCTCCGTCTATACTCAGTACTCCAATTCCTGTCATAATTTTTGAGTTATTTCTAATAAATTTCCAGAATTTTTTGGGGTCTTTTTTAATATTGTTTGCTATATTCTTTTCATACTGATATTTTGCCTTCCTTAGCTGGTAAATAACTTAATTCCTGGCTTTTTTGTATTTTTCAAAAGTCAGATAATTTTTACAATGGATATATTTCAGCCATTTACTTCTTTTATCTCTGATGGCTTTTTTGATAATGTGGTTAATATATTAAAGGGGCAAGAAGCGTCAAGAAGCGACAAGAATCGTCAGGGGGTTTATTATAACAAAAAGTCAGCGACAGGAAGAGACTACTGATTAACTATACTTCAATTAATCTAAATCTGTTTAGTTTTTGTGGCGATTGGTTGACAATCGCCACAGTGCTACCAAAACAACAACAACGAAAAAAAAATTATATAGTCGTATTTGAACAATCGGTTGGATATTTCTGCAAAGGCAATTTACTCACTTCCGTTAAACCGCCATATATATATATAGTTCCATCAGTGATGCAGGCACACGATTAATAATGATAATGTTAGTGCTACTTTGATACCGGATTGGTACTAATATTTGAGATTTATCGAGAAAATATCTAAATAGAGTTAAACTATTTACATATTATCTTTCTTCATGTTTGGGCAGATAATAAATATCATCGGGCGTCTTGGGTACGCTATGCAGAGTATCATGATACTCCTGTGCCTCGTTTTATTTTTACTGTAGTCAACCGTAACCTTTTGACCTTTAACCTGATTCGGCAGGATTTGGCAGATAATAAATATCATTGCGCGTTCTGCCTTGCAAATAACGACAACTCTGATGATACTCAAATCTGGAAATTCCAAAAGGTTCTATAAATAGCTCGCCAGACCAAAAACCAGAAGAGCTTGTAAATCTCAATATTATAAACGCTTTATTTTGTAGTTGTTTAAATATATGAAAGCGTCTAGATGATAAGACTGGTTTACAAAGGTTTAAAGGACACACGATGTCAGTGTGTACACACGTGATGTATACACGTCTGCACGTTCTAGAGTCAATTAGCAATCAATGCTGACAGTGTAGCCTAATTTAGTTTGGAGATCGAGCATTATAATATATGCCTATATTTTTATAAATTGAACAGTTTGGCAAATAGTGAAACTGTGCTTTTGGAGCATGTTTTGTGTTTGTTTTTGCACTCACATTATTCGAAGCAGTTTAACAACCTCAGAGACATATAAATACACTGTGACAACCCTCAATCATGCAATGTGAAGGGACTAAATTGAACAGACCTGTTTAATATCGGACATTATTGAAACAAACACCAAACTAATGGATACTGTTTTCTCTCCTTTCTTTAGTCATTTCTAAAGTGTAAAATATATTTTATCTTAATATGGCCTAACGACCTGGTGATAAACATGTGATTACCCGAACAATTAGATTACAAATAGTCATTCTAATGAGCTAAAACGGTAGTCCATCGAATACTAACTAGATTTTTCATAACTTTGGAATGGCCTAATTTTGAACACATCATGACCAATTTCAGAACGTAACTAAATAATCACCAAGACAACATTCTGACAAACTAACATTATTCTACTGTCAAAAGATGCATGGTTGATACATTCTCAAATATACCCGCACCAGAGTCATCGCAAGCCCTACACCGATATACTGCTTGTTACTTTGCAGGATTTTCCATACGATCGCCACTACAGTGCCATTGGCGCTTTGATTCAAAATCCATTCGATTTTAGTGGAATAAATCAACTTTGTTTACGATATTCGCCAGCGACAAGAGATCGTCGCCATTTTGTTTTATTGACAAGGGAAGTAACTCCTCACGAAACAAGCGACAAGAAGCGTCATGGGGTTTATTTTAACAAAAAGTCAGCGACAGGAAGAACGCTTCTTGTCGCTTAATAGTGAGACCGAAATATCTAAAACGATATAATTGCCTAAAGTGTTCTCAGAAACAACCAAAGAGAGCGAACAGTTATTGGTACGTAAAATATTTATAAACCGGAATTTACCGATTGGTTACGAATCCTGACAAAATCTCCGAGGGATGTATTGAACATTTACTGTAAATATTAAATTAAATGATAACAAATACAAATTAAAATCATAAAATGTTCAAACTAATTGAAATTGTTCGGTATAGTTAGATAGCGAAAACAACTTAGATGTCGCGAAAACAACTTTATATTAGTCTGGTTCCCTGCGTACTATATGACAAATACTAGGTGGACTTGTTTGTGTATACCGTAGGTATATGCCGAATGTCCCGACCATGTGATAGGTACACCGATTCGGGACACATGAATCAAGTGCAGTTCGGAGATACCAAAATGGCCGCCAATGTAGTAATTGGATCAACAATTGAAGATTTTCTTGACGATGGGGCAAATGTGGATGATGAGTTGCTTTTATGAAAATTTGAGATCTTGACTATAGACATAGAACAAATCACATTTTTTCTGTGAACTTTAAAATTAAGTACACACAAACTGCTAAGTACATGTATTAATTCAAATAGTATTCTGGCAGTTAAACACATTTATAAGCTTTTTAAAGTACAATAATTCAATAATTTATTCGTTTATCAGTAGATTAATAAATTATTGTTCTCTTGTGCTCAAATACAAGTACAAGCA
Organism: Serripes groenlandicus; assembly: GCA_031761405.1. Lineage (NCBI taxonomy): Eukaryota > Metazoa > Mollusca > Bivalvia > Cardiida > Cardiidae > Serripes > Serripes groenlandicus. The sequence continues at coordinate 64,646,811 of JASEVX010000005.1, read as the reverse complement.
TTTTATTAACAAGGAAAATTAAATAAAACAGTCAAACTTGTTGTTGCGTTCACCTCTGTTAAGCAGCCAACGTGTATACTACCCGGTAATGCCAATTAAATTATTCAAACAAATATATTTTGTTATACTTATATTAAGCAGCCACCTCTGTTTAACAGCGAATGAGTGGCTGCTTAAGACAAGTTGGACTAATATTTGTAAATGGTAAAGCCAATAAATATTTGTGTTGAATTATTTTCAAACTGATACTACAGTTCTGGACACAAAGATTTTTTAAGTTTTTGATATATAAGGAAAACAAACCATGCCCCTTGACAGCCATGATTTCGATGGAACAGCTCAGAATAATTTGAACAAGAGGCCCAAGAGGGCCAGTATCGTTCCACAGCCATAAGGCAAAAATTAAATCTCCAAATAATTTAGGAGGAGAAGCTTTTTTAAGTTTTCACTATAGCCATTATAATAAGGCAAAACAGCCCTGCCCCCTGGTGGCCATGATTTTCAACCAATCAACATGGCTTGATGGAATCTGATAGTCAGCCTAGGAACATTTCTACAAAATTATTTGCAAATCAGCTCAACACTTTCGGAGGAGAAGATTTTTTAAATGTTCACTATGGCCATATTAGCCAAAAATAGCCCCGCCCTCTGGCAGCCATTTTTTCCGGCCAATCAACATGGCTTGAAGGAATCTGATAAAGGGTCACCCAAGGAATATTTCTACAAAATTATTTGAAAATCGGCTTAACATTCTCGGAGAAGATATTTTAAGTTTTCACTACGGCCATATAAGGCAAAATAGCCCCGCCCCTGGCGGCCATGTTTTTTGACCAATCAACATGGCTTGAAGGAATCTGATAGGGTGTCACCCAATGAACATTTCTACAACATTATTTGAAAATCAGCTGAACACTTTCGGAGTAGAAGATTTTTTAAGTTTTCACTAAAGCCATATAAGGCAAAATAGCTCCGCCCTCCTGGCGGCCATGTTTTTCAACCAATCAACATTTCTTGAAGGAATCTAATAAAGGGTCACCCAAGGAACATTTCTACAAAATTATTTGAAAATCGGCCCAACACTTTCGCAGAAGAAGATTTTTTAAGTTTTCACAATTTTGAATGGATCATAACAATTTGAAGAAATTTAGGAGAGGTCATTGAAAGGATGCTTCCTATGAAGTTTCAACCAAATTGGCCAAGTGGTTAGGGAGAAGATGTTGTTTAAAGGAAAAAATTAACGGACGCACGACGGACAATTCGCCATGACATAAGCTCACCTGGCTTTCAGCCATTGGAGATAAAGATCCAAGTAGAGGGTTACTCAATTAACAATTGTGTCAGATAATATAGGTCAAGTAGTTTCACAGAATAAGTTTTGAAGGGACAGACAATTAGTTATCACATTAGATCACGTTCAGCCTTCGGCACAGGGGATCTTAATACAAACAACTTTGAGATCTTGATATTTAAATATCATAAGACCTTGACTAGACATAATAAAGATCACAGTTTCCTTTAGTCGCCAACTTTGTGCCTAATGCGACGAGCTATTTTGACCGGGCCATGCGGTATATCCCGAATACATGCGCGCGCAAGTCGTCCAATTCAATCGAGTGTAAATCGGTGTACCGCGGTACACCTAGGTTTAATTCGGGTCACCAATCAAGTCCACCTACTACGTCAGGCACACAACAAACATGGCGAAGCCCAGTGTACAGTGTATCGGATAAGGTTAATATAACAAAGAGTAACTCCTATACCCTGTAGGGAACACTTTTTAAAAGTTCAACTTGCACTAATATTTGTGTATGTTAAAAGAAAATATCTTCATTTTGTCCCTGTTTCGTAGTGTTAAGAAATAATTTATCAATTTATTTACTTATCAAGTAGCTATATTTCGGATGGTGTTATGTATTTCGGATACACATAAGAGTACATTCTATTTCGAGATCTTATCTGTCAATGTATTAAGGGGTGGTTACGTAAAACATTGAATATACATATCATTTGGTTTTATACCTTGAAGTGGCTTACTTGGGCATATAATATGTGATATAATTTTGTCTTTTTAAGGTTATTTCTAATGCAATTACAAAATACAATGAGCTTTTTTCAACACATATACAAACACTTAAGCCTCTGCAACAAGATACATTGCAAAAGTTATTGGCAGGTAACGATTGCCTCTGCTGCTTACCAACGTGATATGGAAAATCCCTTGTGTATGAACTGCTGCCATTAATATTTAAACAACAGTTGGACAAGCTTGGGGACAAGGCCAGTGTTGTGACCAGAGGTCAAAAGACAGAAAATACAAACTTCCTTTTCAGCCATGCAGAGGATGTTTTACAAAACAGATTTTTTTTTATATGTTTTCAAGAGACTACATGCAAAATAAACAAGTGATTTAGTTGTAGACAAAGCTCACTGTATAATTGACTGGGGTGAGAAATTTAGACCTGAATTTAAAAAGTTAGGACAACATAGAGCAGTGATTAAGTGCAGTGTGCTTGCTTTATCAGCAACTTTTACAAAAGCAGGACAGAGATTTATACTTGATAACCTTTTATTGACTGACAGCAATGTTGTGTCTTCAAGTCCAGCAAAGGACAATATAGCATTGATTATTAAACAAAGGCCAAGTTCTACTGCTAAAGGCAATAATGCATGCACTCCATATGACTACATATTTCAACCTGTCCTTCTAGAGCTGAAGGAAGAACTCGATTCATTCCCAATTACAATCATATATTGTAAGTCTATTCAATGGATTGGATATGGTCATGAATTATCCAGGATGATTTTGGGAGATCTTATGGAATTAAACCCTTTCCTACTTGAAAAAGACAGCAGAGGACTTTTAAAACCACCAAGACTAAGCAAAAGCATAGAAAACTGTATGAATGAAGGTTTATTTTTTTAATAAAGTTGAAAACATTGTGGTAAATCACTAAATGGAGAAATATTTTCATGCATTTTGCAGCAAAGGAAATGGAATTATGAGACCAAATCCGTTCCCTTCATGCAGACACCTTAAGATGCATGAAAGCGGACGACTTTTGAAAACATGTTGACAAAAGGAATCATTGCTTATTCGTTATGCCACAATGTTTTCAACTTTATTTACTAAGTACATTTTCATTTTTCGGAGACTTTCTATCAGGTATTTTTTAATTGGTATTTGTTGTAAATGAAAAAGGATTATGAAGGCGTGGGTCAAACATCAAAAGCTTAACTTTATGTTTACGATATTTTCTTAAGCCATTATTACATGTTAAACCTTTTTCACATACAACAAATCTGCAGCCAAAAACTGTTTTCAATATGTTTGCCTTGATGCATTGTCTAAATGAAAATATAAGTAATGAGAAGAGTTGAAAACATTGTGGCAATAGAGTAAATTACTCATAATGACCATTTTCGCCTTTTGCCACAATGTTATCAAAAGTCATCTGCTCCAGATATGTCTAAACGTGTCTGCTGAGGAATCATGTTTCCTCTTTGAAACTGTTTCTTTCTTCTCTGGTGTTGTTGCAGGTTTACTGCCATTAAAATACCAGTGATCAACATGAAGAAAGCTTGGTGTCTTTTGACTATCACTAGTATCAGTATATTTAGGTGTAACTGTCTTGGAGTATATATGGTCCATACTCTACAAATACAATAGGAAGGAAAACATTATTTACTTCAGTTTCAAGAAATTAACATAGGATAAGGGGCATTTTGTTATTTTCTTTCTAGAAGAACAAAATGACAACAAATTGGGTTGGTTGTTTTTATATATGGGAGACGATCGGGTATTTGTAGCCTAAGGATAGAGATTGAACAAAAAATATCAAGACTCTTCAAAAGCCATTTAGAAGTAATGTTGACTAGGAACTCTGTATTAGAAAATATACATTCATTTCTGACTGTGATTGTGAATGAAACTTTCATTTATTTGACTAAATATTGTGTATTCTTTCAAAATAATTGCAAATATGTTGCTTCTATACACTTTTCTTTTCATTTACTCCTATTCTTAAACCTAGTTATATTCCATGTGGCCAACATATACTCGTAGGTTATGCGAAATTAAAGGTAACATTTATCCGAAATTACAAGGCATCCGAAATACGTCTACTTAACGAATGCAATATAAAACAACGATTAGCAGGAAAAGCAATACAATATAAACTGACCAATGACGTCTTGTTTATAATATTCACACTAAAAAACTACTGCGATGAAAGTGCCCAACAGACAACCTTGACTTTAACTGTAATACAATTGTCCTGTGGGAGCCGCCATTTTTCTAGTATGCCTGACCCGTAACATAGTGGTAGGGGCAGGTAATCCAGACTAAACTTTATATATGACTATAAAGTCCATATAACCATATTTTTTTCATATTTATTAACATAATAGCACATTCAAGAACATATTACAATACATTTTAACAGTTTGTAAAAGTGTTTTTGTACTTATTATCGCGAAATAGAAATATTACATAGTGGCCTAGGCTAAAACGCATATAAATAAATAGAATCGGCTCACAAAAACAACTTTATACATCACTATAAAAAAAAAATGACCATATTTTTCATAACTATTAACTTGTACATGCACGAACATATAACAATTCATTTTAACAGTTTGTAATAGTGTTTTTAGCTCACCTGAGCTTTGCTCAAGGTGAGTTATTGTGATCGCCTTTTGTCCGGCGTGCGTCGTCCGGCGTCCGTCAACTTCTTCTCCTCAGTAACCAGTGGGTCAATTGGGATGAAACTTCACAGAAAGCATCCTCTCAATGACCTCACCAGATTTCCTTCAAATTTTTGGGATCCATGCAGAATTCTGGTTTCCATGGCAACGAAATGAAAAAAACTTCAAAATTCTTCTTCTCCCAAACTGGTTGACAGATTTTCAAATAATTTTGTAGAAATGTTCCTTGGATGACCCTCTATAAGATTCCTTCAAGCCATGTTGATTGGTCAAAAAACATGGCCGCCGGGGGGGGGGGCTATTTTGCCTTATATAGCTATAGTGCAAACTTAAAAAATCTTCTTCTCCGAAAGTGGCGGGCCGATTTTCAAATAATTTTGTAGAAATGTTCCTTGGATGACCCTCTATCAGATTCCTTCAAGCCATGTTGATTGGTAAAAAAACATGGCCGCCAGGGGGGGCGGGGCTATTTTGCCTTATATGGCTATAGTGAAAACTTAAAAAATCTTCTCCTCCGAAAGTGTCAGACCGATTTTTAAATAATTTTGTAGAAATGTTCCTTGGATGACCCTCTATCAGATTCCTTCAAACCATGTTGATTGGTTGAAAAACATGGCCGCCAGGGGGGGGCGGGGCTATTTTGCCTTATATGGCTATAGTGAAAACTTAAAAAATCTTCTTCTCCGAAAGTGTCAGGCCAATTTTCAAATTATTTTGTAGAAATGTTCCTTAAGTGACCCATTTTCAGATTCCTTTAAGCCATGTTGATTGGTAAAAAAAACATGGCCACCAGGGGGGGCAGGGCTATTTTGCCTTATATGGCTATAGTGAAAACTTAAAAAATCTTCTCCTCCGAAAGTTTCAGGCTTATTTTCAAATAATTTTGTAGAAATGTTCCTAGTGTGATCCTCTATCAGATTCCTTCAAGCCATGTTGATTGGTTGAAAAACATGGCCTCCAGGGGGGGTGGGGCTATTTTGCCTTATATGGCTATAGTGAAAACTTAAAAAATCTTCTTCTCCGAAAGTGTCAGGCCGATTTTCAAATAATTTTGTAGAAATGTTCCTAGGGTGACCCTCTATCAGATTTCTTCAAGCCAAGTTGATTGGTCGGAAACTATGGCCGCCAGGGGGCGGGGCTTATATAGTTAAATTGAAAAAAAAATCAGGTGAGCGATCCAGGGCCATCATGGCCCTCTTGTTGTATTTATGATCGTGTAATAGAAAAATTACAGAGTGGTATAGGCTAACGCATATAAATAAATAGAATCGACTCACGAAGTTATTGCAGAATAATTTAGTAAATACTTATTTTCGAATACATATTCTTTCTATTTTGCCCGTCAACAATGAGACGACATATTTCCGTTTCACCAGCATCATCTACGCATTTATATGGGTTTTAGCCTATGCCGATCCCGAAATACATGTTTTTCGATAATAAGTACAGAATAATGTTAAAAAATGGATTTAATTTGTTATAAATCCATTTATCATTTGTTGTTGTGATATTTAATGAAAAAAGATTGTTACATGGGTTTTAAAGTCATATAAAAAGTTGTTTTCGTGACCGATAAGTTGTTTTCGCTATCTAGCTATACCCGAAATTATTTGTTGTCTTTCACTGTAATCGGTCAATCAACACCTTACTATAATAACACCTTCATATCGATATAGATTATACAGTACAGTACTATACTCGATAAGTTAGACGAAATCTCTACCCATTTATTCTATAGTATCAGTTAGACGAAATCTCCAGAAACCTGTTTGTGATCAAAACAAGGAAGAAAACGCTTAGAAGACGTTTTGACTCGAAAAGAAGATAAAACCTGCGATTAGTTTGTAGTTTCTCCGGTAGGTATTCGTTAATAATGTATATATATAATATTTATTATAATATGAATTAAAATGTACCGGTTCTTTAATGTGTCACCACAATTAACATGTTTTTATTCTAGTAAATTTCCACTCGACTTGAAATCGTCCTTGAAGGCTAGAAAGGTCTAGGAAAGTGCACTATTCACATTATATCATAAGTTTAAAGATATACCTATATGTTCAATATAAACTTATTGAAATAGATGCATGAACTATTTGCTGTATATCATAATTGCATGTGTTGGACTGCCTATTCAAAGTTGTCGGACATTTTCATGTCTTTCATAATATGCGCCTTGGCCGAGTCAGAATTATGTTCGATCTCCACTCACAGTAGACATAGTGGAGTGACCTTGGGCAAGGCACATTTCCTACCCTAGTACTGGTTTGTTAACCCAGGGATCATAAATAAGTGAACTGTCACATGATATAACTGAAATGATGTTGAAAACGGCTTAAAACCTTGCAGATACAAAAAATGTCATGTGTGAGGGACATCAGCAACTAATTGTTGGTTGGCGAAGTACACTGGTTCGTGTAGTATTCAGTTGGAGTCGCTGCATTTGCAATAATGTAGGACAAATCGAAGGAAAATGTTGTTAAAACTCCGAAGGCCACATTTTTACTTTGAGCAAGTTGAAACTTTGTCAGAATGTTTGTCTTGATGAAATCTAGTCCATGTTCGGATATGGGTCATATCAGGTAAAAATATGTCACTAGGCCAAATGAAGGAAAATCTTGCTAATACTGCATTAGAAATCGCATTGCATATTTCAGGTGATTGATCTAAGGCCATCATGGCCCTCTTGTTATGTGTCAACAGCACAAATAAGTTCTTATCCTTTTTTCTTTAATAGGTTGACACTCAACTTGACATCCACAATGGCAGATGATTTTGATGTTGAAGCTATGTTGGAAGCTTCATACAGAAAAGAGGTAAAACCACAAATAAGATTTATTGATCTAATCTACTTTTTAGTTGACATAATCTTGTAGCTTTCCAACAATGGAATGTTAATTTGCAGTCTCTAAATGTCTAAGGATAAAATATGGCTTAAATTTGAAAATATAGGTCAACTTGTAATTTTATATTAAACCATAGGTTGTCCATCTGTAATATGAAATGTCAACTCTCATGTTTGAATAATATAAGTATGTTCCAGTGATATTTAATTTTAAAATAAATTTGTTCGAGTTGATTAAACCTGATCTAATATTATTCTATGATAAGCTTTTGTCTCGCCAGTCCTGACAGCGTGGATAAAAGTTTCTCCCAAGTTCTCTATGTCTGTTGCGGTTTCACTTCTGTCATATTGGCAGGATATGCACATATTCCTTTGAACACTCTTTTTATACGCCGCAGGAGGCGGTGGTATATTGGCGTCATCTTCTCCGTCTGTACACTATAATGTGTAGATGTGCATGAAGCGGCGATTTTCCGGTTCATTGATATTTGCAAGATTTATGTCCCTTGTAACTTAGTCTCTGTAGCTGATTGATATTGCAGCCTTGTGAACGCAACTCCTCCTATGTTTCTGACCGAATCTTTTCAAAACTTGGTCAATGTCATGACAATAATGGGTAGATGTGCATGAAGCGGCGATTTTCCGGTTCATTGATATTTGCAAGATTTATGTCCCTTGTAACTTAGTCTCTGTAGCTGATTGATATTGCAGCCTTGTGAACGCATCTCCTCCTATGTTTCTGACCGAATCTTTTCAAAACTTGGTTAATGTCATGACTATAATGGGTAGATGTGCATGAAGCGGCGATTTTCTGGTTCATTGATATTTGCAAGATTTATGTCCCTTGTAACTTAGTCTCTGTAGCTGATTGATATTGCAGCCTTGTGAACGCATCTCCTCCTATGTTTCTGACCGAATCTTTTCAAAACTTGGTCAATGTCATGACTATAATGGGTAGATGTGCATGAAGCGGCGATTTTCCGGTTCATTGATTTTTGCAAGATTTATGTCCCTTGTAACTTAGTCTCTGTAGCTGATTGATATTGCAGCCTTGTGAACGCAACTCTTCCTATGTTTCTGACCGTATCTTTTCAAAACTTGGTCAATGTCATAACTATAATGGGTAGATGTGCATGAAGCGGCGATTTTCCGGTTCATTGATTTTTGCAAGATTGATGTCCCTTGTAACATAGTCTCTGTAGCTGATTGATATTGCGGCTTGTGAACGCAACTCCTCCTACGTTTCTGACTGAATCTTTTCAAAACTTGGTCAATATCATTACTATAATGGGTAGATGTGCATGAAGCGGCGATTTTCCGGTTCAGCGATTTTAGCTCACCTGAGCTTTGCTCAAGGTGAGTTATTGTGATCGCCTTTTGTCCGTCGTGCGTCATCCGTCGTCCCGCCGTGCGTCAACTTCTTCTCCTCAGTAACCAGTGGGTCAATTTGGATGAAACTTCACAGAAAGCATCCTCTGAGTCTCAATGACCTCACCAGAATTCCTTCAAATTTTTGGGATCCATGCAAAATTCTTCAAAATTCTTCTTCTCCCAAACTGGTTGGCAGATTTTCAAATAATTTTGTAGAAATGTTCCTTAGATGACCCTCTATCATATTCCTTCAAGCCATGTTGATTGGTCGAAAAACATGGCCGCCAGGGGGGGGCGGGGCTATTTTGCCTTATATGGCTATAGTGAAAACTTAAAAAATCTTCTCCTCCGAAAGTGTCAGGCCGATTTTCAAATAATTTTGTAGAAATGTTCCTTGGGTGACCCTCTATCAGATTCCTTCAAGCCATGTTGATTGGTCAAAAAACATGGCCGCCAGGGGGCGGGGCTATTTTGCCTTTTATGGCTATAGTGAAAACTTAAAAAATCTTCTCCTCCATAAGTGTCGGGCCGATTTCCAAATAATTGTGTAGAAATGTTCCTTGGGTGACCCTCTATCAGATTCCTTCAAGCCATGTTGATTGGTCGAAAAACATGGCCGCCAGGGGGGCGGGGCTATTTTACCTTATATGGCCAAAGTGAAAACTTAAAAAATCTTCTCCTCCGAAAGTGTCAGGCTGATTTTCAAATAATTTTGTAGAAATGTTCCTTGGATGACCCTCTATCAGATTCCTTCAAGCCAAGTTGATTGGTCAAAAAACATGGCCGCCAGGGGGGCGGGGCTATTTTGCCTTATATGGCTATAGTGAAAACTTAAAAAATCTTCTTCTCCGAAAGTGTCAGGCCGATTTTCAAATAATTTAGTAGAAATGTTCCTTGAATGACCCACTTTCAGATTCCTTCAAGCCATGTTGATTGGTCAAAAAACATGGCCGCCAGTGGGCAGGGCTATTTTGCACTATATGGCTATAGTGAAAACTTAAAAAATCTTCTCCTCCAAAAGTGTCTGGCCGATTTTCAAATAATTTTTTAGAAATGTTCCTAGGGTGACCCTCTATCAGATTCCTTCAAGCCAAGTTGATTGGTCGGAAACTATGGCTGCCATGGGGCGGGGCTTATATAGGTAAAGTGAAAAAAAAAAATCAGGTGAGCGATTCCAGGGCCACCATGGCCCTCTTGTTGCAATAGTTATGCCTTTCGAAACTTTGTCTCTATAGCATATTCACTTGAGAACGCAACTCAAGTTTCCAAACAGGTAGAAGTGCATAAAGCAGGGATTATCCGGTAGAGTGATTTTTGCAAGAGTTATGCTCAGAAGGAAAAAAGGATACATATCGACACTGCCATTTGACCTACTTTCATATCGGAAGCCTCTATAGGATTCTATCTCTGTTTATATGTATCCTATTTTCTTCCTGACTGAAATAACTTGTTGAATGGGACATTAAGTTCCAACAATCCAATCCAATACTTTGTTTGCTGACCATAATGGTAGTTTTGTGATTTTTAGCTCACCTGTGCACGAAGTGCTCAAGGTGAGTTATTGTGATCGCCCTATGTCCGGCGTCCGTTGTCCGTCGTCCGTCAACATTTTCTCCTCTGTAACCGGTGGGTCAACTGGGATGAAACTTCACAGAAAGCATCCTCTCAATGTCCTCACCAGAATTCCTTAAAATTTTCGGGATCCATGCAGAATTCTGGTTTCCATGGCAACGAAATGAAAAAACTTCAAAATTCTTAAAAAATCTTCTCCTCCGAAAGTGTCAGGCCGATTTTCAAATAATTTTGTAGAAATGTTCCTCGGGTGACCCTCTATCAGATTCCTTCAAGCCATGTTGATTGGTCGAAAAACATGGCCGCCAGGGGGGGCGGGGCTATTTTTCCTTATATGGCTATAGTGCAAACTTAAAAAATGTTCTTCTCCAAAAGTGTCAGGCCGATTTTCAAATAAATTTGTAGAAATGTTCCTTGGGTGACCCTCTATCAGATTCCTTCAAGCCATGTTGATTGGTCAAAAACATCGCCGCCAGGGGGCGGGGCTATTTTGCCTTTTATGGTTATAGTGCAAACTTAAAAAATCTTCAACATCTTCTCCTCAGTAACCGGTGGGTCAATTGGGATGAAACTTCACAGAAAGCATCCTCTCAATGACCTCACCAGAATTCCTTCAAATTTTTGGGATCCATGCAGAATTCTGGTTTCCATGGCACCGAAACGAAAAAAACTTCAAAATTCTACTTCTCCCTAACTGGTTGGCAGATTTTGAACTTATTTTGTAGAAATGTTCCTTGGGTGACTCTCTATCAGATTCCTTGAAGCCATGTTGATTGGTCGAAAAACAAGGCCGCCAGGGGGGGCGGGGCTTTTTTGCCTTATATGGCTATAGTGAAAACTTAAAAAATCTTCTCCTCCAAAAGTGTCAGGCCAATTTTCAAATAATTTTGTAGAAATATTCCTTGGATGACCCGCTATCAGATTCCTTTAAGCCATGTTGATTGGTCGAAAATCATGGCCGCCAGGGGGGGGCGGGGCTTTTTTGCCTTATATAGCTATAGTGCAAACTTAAAAAATCTTCTCCTCCAAAAGTGTCTGGCCGATTTTCAAATAATTTTGTAGAAACGTTCCTTGGATGACCCTCTATCAGATTCTTCAAGCCATGTTGATTGGTCAAAAAACATGGCCGCCAGGGGGCGGGGCTATTTTGCCTTTTATTGCTATAGTGAAAACTTAAAAAATCTTCTCCTTCAAAAGTGTCAGGCCGATTTTCAAATAATTTTGTAGAAATGTTCCTAGGGTGACCCTCTATCAGATTCCTTAAAGCCAAGTTGATTGGTTGGAAACTATGCCCGCCAGATGGCGGGGCTTATATAGCTAAAGTGAAAAAAAAAATCAGGTGAGCGATTCCAGGGCCATCATGGCCCTCTTGTTTTTCTTGAAATTACCATTTTTCGGTTCGGCCATTTTGATAGAGATTCCAATGGTAGTCTTGTGATACATGTTAAAAGCAATAATTAAAAGGTCCAATATTGATCTTTATAGTTTGTGGCGGCGTATATTGTGGCGGCACTGGCACTCTTGTTTTATTAATTAATATTGTACATGTATATATAATATATAAAGGGGAAAAGTAGTTATTTTGATAAAATATGTGTATATCCACATGCTTACATTTATTATCTATATTATATATTTGTTAATCTTATTCAGGAATGTGTTTTAGCATGTAACACAGATTTTTTAAATGTAAATTTAAGGTCTTGTAAAGTCAATAGCATGAGATATGGGCTGTGTCATGCAAAAACATACATTTGGAGGTTTTAAATACAGAAATATAGGGAAATCAGGAACAAATTATGTTTCTTTACATTCATGAATCATGATCATTCCCTTCTGGCTTACATGATGTTTGTACAACTTGATGGCGAACAAAGATGATCCTGATCAGAAAGCCAAGAGGTGCAGGCTGATCTGTATCTTAATATGTTCCATTCCTGAAGCCTTTAGTAAATGTCAGTTTTTGTGTGGCATGTCCATTGGAGAAAGGTATGCAGTGTTAAGGCTAGACAGAGCCCTTGCAGGATTGACATGTTTGTGCATACATTTGTTATGAATGGTCAATTTGGCACAGGCAAAAAGAATGTTTTTTCTACAGTTATTAAATATAGCTCTTGATGAAAGACTGGTTTTGGGTTCTTAATGTTATAAACACTTTTAAACCTTTCCCACAAACAATAATTCTGCAGTGAAGACCTTGAAAACATCTAGGCAAAAACACACAAAAGCTCTATATGTGTTGATAGAATTACCAAAAAGAGTTGAAAACATCTAGACAAAAGAAGAAATTGTTTGTTTTGAGCAATTTCTCTTCTTTTGTCACGATATTTTCAAAAGTTGTTTTGCAGAGGTGTCAGAAATAGTATATATGTGGGAAAGGGTTAATTAAGGGCCATTGCAGTAAATGGAAAGATCTAAATGATAAAGAGATTTATGAAAACAAAAAAATGCAAGAATTTAATGTTAGTACAAACAAATTCCATACAAGTAAATTAATTAGTAGGCCTGTAGGAATTTTCTGTACGGGCCCTAATTAAGGAGGAACCCCTACCGGAAGTATAACAAGCCGAATTTGGTGTTTTTGAGTAGGTTAATACCTGCTACATATTAGGCAAGTTCTCGCATAAAAATCGCGGTCTTAGAAATACCAAAATTTTGAGCGTTTCCAAGAGGCCCGGATTTTTTTTTTTTTTTAGATAAAATTTTCAATATTTTTGAAGTCGTCAATTGCGTTTAATAGATAAAGAGAAAAAAATGTATTAATGAATGTTTTTTTATATATTGACGAAGCCATGATATTCAAAAATGTGTTATTTTTGTGTTTTTACGTTCATATCTTCTGCGCATGCGCAAATTTAGTTATACGAGTACGGTTTAAATCGGTAAATGAGTTAATTGACACATATATCAAGTTGTACCTTTACAAAATCATTTAAACATACCTGTCTGAAGCAAGACATACATTTAGGGGTTAGTTGTGCCTTTCATCTTTTCACCCATCTATTTATCCGTCTGTCCGTTCATTAATTCAACATCTCGATAAACACAATTTTTTTTATTTAATTTTTTTATAATAACAATAAACACAATTTTCATGTATGCTTTTTTACCGTAACTTTGTGACTAATTATCGTTCGATATTTGGGAAATTTTCGAAACTTTTAATCTGTAAATATACTTCAGTTCTTTAATATTTCAGTCCAAATGTGTTTTTTCTGGTCCCAATTCTTTTCCTTCTTTGTCTATATGATTTTTACAACGAATAAGTCAAAATTCGAGAATTTACAACATCTCTTGTGTCAAAGTTTTATTTGTTCCCTACTAGAAATTGACCTGCGTATGTGTACGATAATAGCCCAAAATACTATGATCTAAGAAACAAACTACTTAAACCATACTTTTGTCATTGGCCAACAATCCACAAATTTAAATCATTGCTTTCCAAAACAAATTATGTAATCATGTAACTCTTCTCGCACTATTCCCAATGCTTTCAAAACGTTTTAACCTAACCTAAATATATATTGATTTCAAAAGTCTATTTAAAAAAAAAAAAAAAAAAAAAAAAAAAAATGTACAACCTAGTCTGCCACACGTTAAAACCTTACATAAAATATTTAAAAAGATTTAACATCATAAATACATTCTACATATTCCATCGGAACTTCTCGGAAAAGGCTTTCTTGTATACAACCTTATATTATTTAAAATATTAATATGTGTATTGGCTATACATATGTTATATTTAATGCTGAATAAAGATATGTAAAGATATGTGACAGGTAGATTTATAACCACGCTTTGTTTAATTAGCCAAACACAAGCCTGTAAATTACAATTAACTTTTAATTAAATTTTGATTCGCATAATTTGCGATCATTTAAAAACAATAATCATCGTGAACGAAAATCATTCATAATTTAAATTAAATTATCATCAATGAGTAAATGCTGACAAATCGTTTAATTATGTTGTGCTATTTGTATGTTAAATATGTGTACTTGTTATTTATTTATAAGTCAAAGTACGCTTGTGTCGAAGAAAATTTGAAGGGCCCTTCGAATTCGACACAACGAGCGTCGACTGTAATTATAATTAACACAAACCATAGTAATTTCCCTTTTATTGAAAATGACTGAATGAAAAGAACAAGCATTTGGTGAGATTTGTTGGCCTAAAAGTATTTTAGGGCATATATAGGTATCGTATTTTTGCGCCCATAGATATGTCAGTCCGCTTATTTGTCGGCCCCATTAGGCTTCAGCGGAACAAATATCTAAAATAAGAGTTAGTATTGCTTTCAAATTTGAAATATGATTTGTTAGCGAACTTTGTACTGCTTTCAACCTATTTAATCGTTAAGGTCATCTTCATTAACATCTGTTTCGATGAGTTTGTTATTGCATTCAGCAAAACATTTACAATTTTCAAGACAGGGTAAACCTGCTGAAAGGCACTGGCATTGCCGACTTGATCCGCACATTTTATCCGTGCAAAACATATGAGTCAAGTCTCTTACTTCTTTTGGAGCTGGGTCTTTTTCGAAATAGACGGGCTGATATGTTCCATTTTCATTTTGTGTCCAACCGTTTAATCGTCGATCAGGTAGGTCTATGACAGGCAAATGGTTATGACACCATATATAAGCCTGATAAAAAGCTCTTAACGCCAAATTTTGAGTCAGTTAAACTTTTGTCGCAATTAATGCATAAACTAGCCTTGAAAGTACAATCGTCAAAACTAGTGAAGCCATTGTTAGGTTAATAAATTAAATGTTAAACACAGATTTAGAACAACCTTGATATCTTCAATACAAGAGCATACTAGCTGCTAGTATAATGTTTATCTTGGAAATTTTCTTACGCAGATATTTTATAAAACTGCGCCACTGCTTACGTCAGAACAAACGACACCCATTGGCCAGTTAATAAATAACACGCTGACATTTATAAATGTATATGTTTATCCTATGTTTTTAACATGAAGGATGCAAAGGGCAATATTGTAAATACTTTTCACAAATATATTAACAGTTTACTGGATAGTCTCGGTTTATCATATATGCACATGAAATCAGACATTACCAATTCTGACGTTGAAATTGTTATTGGGCAAATAAAAGATAGTTACATTCAAAATTGGTTTTCAGATTTAGATAATTCTGCGAAATTACAATATTACAGATCTTTTAAAAGCTACTTTGAACACGAAAAATATCTCGATTGTGTTAATAACAATAATTACAGAATTACAATGACAAGACTAAGATGTTCATCCCACCATTTATAAATTGAGGAAGGACGATATAATAACATCCTTAGGGAAAATAAAATATGTAAAATGTGCAACTGGAATGTTATTGAAAATGAATATCATTTTATACTCATATGTCCTTTGTATCGTCAACTGAGAATCAATTTACTTCCAAATTAGTATCATATTTGGCCATCACTATATCAATTTAAACAACTTATGCAAAATGATAAACTAAGTATATTACGAAAACTTAGTAAATACATATACATGACCAATACTAAACGCGATTCTAAAACAGTACCATAGACTGATAGAAATCCGAAAAAGGTGCTATTTTAAATCCACAAAATAAACAATTCAAGTTTAGTCAACTTGTACGCATTAATATTAATTACACTTTTCTCGAATATTATATATCACATGTCAACATGTAACTATACTATATGTATTGCTATACAATTGTTTATTATGTATATGTTGCAACAACATGTAAAATGTTATGCAAATAAAGAACTTGAACTTAATCTTGTAAAATAAATCAGTTGATTCAAGCTCTATATTCAACTGATAGATTAAACCACACACATGTTTTTAAAAGAGTATAAAGACCGGTTAAATGTCGACTGAATGATAAATAATTTGTTAATTAGTCAATATTATGTAGATGTACTTGCTTTAAATAAAATTATCCACTAATCATTTTAAATTGACACGCTGACATTTATAATTTATTACGTTGATATATGAAGCAATTGATTTCAGATAAATTCATTTAATAAAAACTGTATTAAAATTATGCATTCAGAACGCTCATACTATATGTGCTTAACGATAAGTAAACTGTTAATTAGACAATGTTATGTACATGTTATGTACACATTTTAAATTGCTTTAAACGCCGATTTCATAGGTTCATTTTCATGTTTACAAACACAATCATTGATAAATTCAATACGTTAAACGTCTTTAATAAAACAATAACAATAAACCTTATGAATCATATACTTTTGGAAGATATCCGAAACATACGTATTATCCGAATTACTCTTCTCTTACTTTCACTTTCCTATATAAAATAAAGGAAAATTTTCCAAGTTTGAAGCGTCAATAACTTTTTCTGTAAGAGACGGATTTCTATGCGATTTTTTTTGGTACACACGTACATCTATACCTTCCGGAAAATATCAATATCGCTTTGTTATACTTCCGGTAGAACCTTTGAAAAAAACCAACCCGTTTTCTACAGGTCTATAGGCACATGAGTAGCTGCAACATTTAGTCTTCAGTTTCTTCAAAGCGCAGACTGACAATCTCAAGATGTCTAGTGGGACAACTATCATTTTTTGTTTGTTTATTTTATGGTGTTAACAGTGGCAATTGACACTCATTGAGATCTAGATTTTCCACCAGTTTTTATTGCAAATGCGTCAAATTGGTCCATCAAATTTGAGCCTTATTAACACTGGGTATGTTAATAATGTTATATGTTATAAGCAAGAGATGAAATACCATATGATAAAAATAATTTTGATAGTGAACCTTTGAAATAAGATGACTGCAAAAACCCTAACAATCCTCGTTTTGTTCTTTCTCAGATTATCACATGTTATAAGCTGATGGGACACCCTCTGCCAGGTTATCTCCATGTTTCAAAAGGTATAAACTGTAAATAGATTGTTTTAGAAAAAAACCATTTCAAATGTTTATCCCAGTAGTTTATATTGCTTTCAATTGTGATATTTATTGTTAAATGATACTGCATAAACTAGAATTCCATGTTAAATGGTCGTTTTACATGTTTTGTGTAAAAGAGGATATCAAGTCTCACAAGCTTAAGTCTGTAATGACAAAGGCTATCATTCCAGCAACCCTGAGTTTGAACCGGACTCGGTCATTAATTCCAATGGTTGGCAAAGTCATTGTTACTAGCCTCATTTGTCTTCCAGCGCTGGTCGATTTCAGAATGTTGTCAGTTGTCTGGGAAAAATGTTTTGTTGAATACTGCTTTGAGAAAACAAGGAAAATACATCATTAGCTCGCCAGTACGAAGTACAGGAGAGCTTATGTGTTACCGTCGGCACCGTCGGCGGCGTCGGCGGTGGCGTAGACACCTAGGTTTAAGGTTTGTGTTTAAGGTTTTAATTTGGGTTTTAAGGGTTTATACCTTTAGGAACCATTTGTCATCCATCTACGCACACCACTACACCCGTCCTGACCCTGGGTGAAGGTCAAGATCATTTCTACTTGGTTCTACTTGGTTCAGTTACAAGGTTTAAGGTTTGCGTTTAACGTTTAACATATCACTCTGCATTCACTATTATGACATTGATTGCTTTCATATTTAGTTAATACATTTAGGAACTATTGGTCATCCATCTACGCACACCAGTACACCCGTTCTGACCCTGGGTCAAGGTCAAGGTCATTTCTACTTGGTTCAGTTACAAGGTTTGCGTTTAACGTTTAACATATCACTCTGCAGTCACTATTATGACATTGATTGCTTTCATATTTAGTTTATACATTTAGGAACTATTGGTCATCCATCTGCGCACACCACTACACCCGTCCTGCACCTGGGTCAAGGTCAAGGTCATTTCTACTTGGTTCAGTTACAAAGTTTAAGGTTTGCGTTTAACGTTTAACATATCACTCTGCATTCACTATTATGACATTGATTGCTTTCATATTTAGTTTATACATTTAGGAACTATTGGTCCATCTACGCACCCCACTACACCCGTCCTGACCCTGGGTCAAGGTCAAGTTATATCAGAGTTATTGCCCCTTTTCTGTCAAAAAATCTAACTTTTTCGTCACGTTTTCAAATAACTTTTTTTCTACTCAAAGGATTAGATTGAAACTTCTGACAAATGTTTATATCAATGTGTGTGATTGGTTCACAAAAGGGGGATAATCCAAATAATTTTATATCAGAGTTATTGCCCCTTTTCTGTCAAAAAATTAAATTTTCAAATAACTTTTTTTCTACCCGAAGGATTGGATTGAAACTTCTGACAAATGTTACTTTTTTTTTTATTCGACGTCTGTCTGTCTATTTTTTTTTTATCCGGCGTCTGTCTGTCTGTCTGTCCGTCACACTTTTTTCGTCACGTTTTCAAATAACTTTTGTTCTACTCAAAGGATTAGATTGAAACTTCTGACAAATGTTTTTATCAATGTGTGTGATTGGTTCACAAAAGGGCGATAATCCAAATAATTTTATATCAGAGTTATTGCCCCTTTTCTGTCAAAAATTTAAATTTTCAAATAACTTTTTTTCTACTCAAAGGATTGGATTGAAACTTCTGACAAATGTTTATATCAATGTGTATGATGGGTTCACAAAAAGGGGGATAATCCAAATATTTTTATATCAGAGTTATTGGCCCTTTTCTGTCAAAAATTTAATCTACTCAAAGGATTGGATTGAAACTTCTGACAAATGTTTATATCAATGTGTATGATGGGTTCACAAAAGGGGGATAATCCAAATATTTTTTATATCAGAGTTATTGCCCCTTTTCTGTCAAATATTCAAATTACTTTTTTTCTGCTCAAAGGATTGAATTGAAACTTCTGACAAATGTTTATATCAATTTTTGTGATGGGTTCACAAAAGGGGGATAATCCAAATATTTTTTATATCAGAGTTATTGCCCCTTTTCTATCAAAAATTAAAATTTCCTGACAAGGCGCCGGCAGGTGACACACGTGCTCCGGGGAGCACTCTATTCTAGTTGAACTTAGAATTTTTGTCAAAAGTATTGAAAAGGTGTATTATCTTGCAATAGGTGATACTGTGCGACTTTACCTAATACTTTAACTGTTCTGAAGTAGGCCCTGATATACGATGGCCCTGATAGGCGAGCTATATTGTCCTCCGACAACTCTTGTTGTGATATAAGCAGTGTTCTGCTTAAGATTTTTAAAAGTGGTGACAAATGTCCCATAAAGACCTAAATATGTATAGGGGACATTTAAGAAAGATGAAATACCATTGATGTCAATTGAACGGAGCAGTTTGTTCATTGATAGGTGTAAATACCATTTTGAGCAGAAATATTATAAGTTTATAACTTAAAACATTTTGTAATAACTAAAGATAGATGTAGGGAAGCCATTCACTTTGTAACTTAACTGATTTGATACTTTATTTTTCTTATTTGGTATTCAGTATTGCAGTACATCAAGTTGTCATAATGGAATTGATTGCAATGAAACTCTGCTTAAAATTCTTGAACTTTAGTCTTTAATTTAATTAAGAAAGTTTGACTTGAACAAAACAAAAGTTGTTTTCCAATCAATATATTCACACTAAAATTTATATTTTTGGAAGAATAATTCACAGCATTGCACTTTTATTTGATATAAAGAGTCATGTACTGCAGCACTGAATCCATGTACTAATGAACGAAATTACTTTTCAGCAGCAAAGTAACCAGGTGATACATTTGTTATTGAAGTTTTTAGAAGTAAAATGTTTTTGTCAGTTTATCTAATACATTTTTCTTCCCATTCTCTTTCTTACCTTGTTGCTGTTGGTGTGTGCTGTTTGTGTTTTCTGGAAACATAGGATGATGGACGAGACGGATCAGACAGAGATAGAGATAATAGAGATAGAAAATCCTCGTAAGTAAAGTTGTATTTATTATGCATTTTCATAATTATCTTTAATTACTTCCTTTTCCATTAGATTCGCCTGAATGATGTAACCTCATACTGGTCAATCCTAAGTGCATTCAGTAAGATGCCCTCTGTAAACAAATACAAAAATCGCACGTTTTATGTTGACTGCGATATATTTGAACATGAGTAAAAAAAAAATGGAAAACAAATCAATCTGTCTGATTTTGTCGTATTTCTGTATCCTTTTGATCATATATATACACTGGCACTCCTCTATAACACTGCACTTGGGAGCCATGGTCTCGCACAGTGCTATAAGCGGGGTTAAATTGATAACGCTGTTCCAAAAATCATTACCCCACCCACCCACCTATGATGCATACACTAATTCAGTTGCAAAGAGAGAGTGTTTTTGGCTAAAACAAGCTTGCAAGATATTTTTGGACCGAATAATACGCATTTCTAATCGTCGATCTTTTACAGGGTTATTTTTTTGACAATTTAACGGCCCCAATATTGATGACGTTTACTGCATACATTTGAGCTAAATAGTTTTAATTTACATATCGCTAATACGATTGGCTGGAAAAGTCACGTGTATATTTTGGGTTCCCAAGTTGTATTCACTACAAAATATCGCAAATACGATTTGCTGGAATAGTCACATGTATATTTTGGGTTTTCCCAAGTTGTATTCACTACGGAGATAGAAGAAATGAGAAAGTAATGGATGACATACAGACAAAATTTTGCGAAATTTGTTTGTTACATTATGAAGTTTAAAATTGAGCTTGTTCGTTTGTCACACCATGACAGCCGCGGTCGATTAAAGTTGTATCAGTTTGTAAGGTGACTGAACACAATAAGCGTAATGCCCAAACAATAATTACACCCGATATCGATTTTTTTTATCTGTCTATTGTTATGATTAACGTGATACTGCAGTCGCTCGATAACGATATCTACTTTTTACCTGTCTATTGTTGTAATGTTGAACAAAGCGTTATACAAACATGTGGATTAACTGCAGTGGAGATCTATTACTCGGATTGTATTTTGGTGTTTCATACGTTGGGTTTTTGAAAATTTATAATTCTATTCCCAAATATTTCATGCAATAAATTTTGGGAGCCAAGCAAGACCAGTGTTATAACGGGATCCGCTTTAAAACGGAGAGTTTTATAGAGGAGTGCCAGTGTATAAACATTCCAGTTTTTTATCTATACAAACATACTTTTGATCTGAAGAGAAAACCGATGATGTAAGAATCCAGTTGTTGGAATAATGTTTAAAAACACATGGATTTTAATCCAGCTATGTCAAAAAAAGGCAGACAGTATTTTTTTTCTGTCTATTAAATCAACCTTAATTTCCACTTTCAGATTGATTGACAAGACAATTCAAATCAGGACATTGTTTAATACCGAAAAGGATCTTCCAATTTTCTTTCAGATATAGCATTACCCATTAGTAAAACTTAATACATAAATTATGAACGTCTTTGACTAAAAGTGTATAGTGTAAAGATTTAAGTTATTCCTGATAAATTATTTTATAAGTGGATAAATAGCGTTTCAAACATTATGGGAGTTGTTCGGTACAGGATTTGCAAGGGCTTAATCAAATGGTTCTTTTTAACTTGCCCCAGGAGTACCATGTCAAATGCAACATGTTTTTTTTTTCTAAAGATGAAAATAACAAATTTATTACCTATCACATAATATGGAGATGGAATATGCATCCTTGTTAAAAAATTGTTTTATAATATTTTTAGAAATAAATCTTATCTCTCCATCCCCTAAACACATTCTGAAGTTTTTAAAAGGGGTTATAGTATTTTTATTACATATTTGCTATACAAACTATTTCCCTCAGTTTTAATCATGCAGAAAACTGGCCCAAATCAAGAAAGCACAAGAAATGAAGTGTCAAATGCAACATGTTTTTTTTTTTAAACTCAAATATTTCAATTCATTACCTATCCCATATGGAGATGGAATTGTCCAAAAATTGTTGCATAATATTTCTTGAAACTAATTTATTTTCTCTTTCCCCAAAACACATAAAGACTTTAAAAATGGTTAACGTATTTCATAACATATGTGCTATATAACTATTTAATCTTCAATACTCAAGAAGTTCAAGAAATAAAAAATAAATTGAATGTCAAATATTTGGTATTTTTGCAGTAAAACTAATTGCATGGAACTGATTTAATAAAGTGAAATATTAGACACAATTAAGACTGAGATGATTAAATATTTTGTAATTCTGTCACATCTGTTATATTTATTACCTGCTTATCTAAATACTGGAATACAACAGGTGGACAAACATAAAGGAAGGATGAAGAGGTGGAATTCACAAACAAACAAAAAACTAACTATATCCTGTCTGTCTCCCTTAGGTTGTCATAGCTTTGACAGTCTTTTACATGTAGAAATGTCGAAGACTGAAAGCTTGTCATCTCGGCTTTTATGTCTTTACGGGTAGTGAGGCTCTTACATGGAAGTGTATCATCTAGGTTATGATATATTGGTACCCATATATTTGAAATGTTTTTGATTCGACATTCCTAATAAACGGTTCTGTTGTATATTGTAAATAGGTGCAATTTCGGTCCTTTATGGGAAAAGAATCATGAATGAATGTAGAACTTTATGCCGAAATGAGCGAAATTAAAGGTATGTTTGAAAGAACATGAACGATGGCTGAATGATGTGGCATTGGACAAAAAGAATTGGTCTTAGAACCATAGCGGATGCATTAATGGTTCTACATTGATGGGCATGAAAATTGTCAAACCTTGGACAAGATTTACAAATTCTGATATTTTGCTCTGGGATACTCAATAGGGAGGGGGAATCCATTGAAATGTTAATGTTTAATTTAGCGTTCAACTTGCACTACAGTTGTTTGTTAATATTTGAAGGAAAAAATTACCAAACAATACAATGTAAAGAAATATAATGCAGGTATCGGATAGTTTATTCATTATAATGATAAAAGAAGAGGAATTATTTATTTTCTAAGTTTATAGACTAGATATCAAAGTCCTGTTTGATGAAAAAAGATAATCAATTATAATTATCCTCCATTTCAATCTACTTGCACATATCCAAGATTTGAATTTTTGTTTGTATGTCTAATAAATGTTAAACAATTTTCAGACGTAGAGGAGAACGAAGCACTGAAAGAACAAGGGACAGAAGTAAGGATAGAACACGGAACAGAGATAGCAAGAGGTATCCATCTATTTTGATATTTTTATTGTGTGTTTGTACAAATCTGTAGATAAAATTCCAAGTTTTGTGAAGAAGAAAAATTGGTAAACCTGTTAAAAGTTTGTCTGTTTTAAATTTGGCAGTTTGGTACCTAGGTATATTTAAGTAATTTAACCTTTACCTATATACAGATGCCTTCTGACTCCTCTACAGCAAATTACTTTTTAATACATATTTAACTGTTTTTGATTAATAGACCTTAATTTATAGTGGTTTACTATATTTTTAGCAAGGTGAGCTATTGTGATCACATTTTGTCCATCATCAACAATTGCCCTTGTTAACACTATACAGGCTACACTTTGCATCCGATCTTCATGAAAGTTTTATCAGAATATTCATCTCCATAAAATCTTGGACAAGTTCGAAACTAGGCCATATGAGGTAAAAAATTAGGTCACTAGGTCAAATTGAAGGGATATCTTGTAAACACTCTGGAAGCTACATTTTCATCTTGAGTATGTTTAAACTTTACCAGATTGTTTGTCTTCATGATATGTAAGTCAAATTTGAATATAATAATGGGTCATGTCGGGCCAAAAAGTAGGTCACTTGGTCAAATTGAAGGAAAATCTTGTTAACACTCTGGATGCCGCATTTTTTTCTTCAGCAGCTTAAAATTTATTCAGAATGTTTATCTAAATGATATCTAGGCCAAGTTTGAATATGGGTCATGCCGGGTTAAAAACTAAGTCACTAGGCCAAATTGAAGAAAAAAATCTTGTTGCTGCATTTTATGCTTCAGCAGCTTGAACAAAAATCTGAATGTTTCTCTGAATTATATCAGAATGTTTATTTTAATGATATTTAGGCCAAGCTTGAATACAGGTTATGCCTGGACAAAAGGTAGATCACTAGGCCGAATTGATGGAAAATTTTGTTAACACTCAGGAGGTCGCATTTTTGGCTTTAGCAGCTTGAAATTTTGTCAGAATGTTTTTCTAATTATATCCAGGTCATATTGGGTCAGAAATTAGGTCAATACAGGAAAATATTGTTCAAAATCTGGAGGCCGCATTTTTACTTTGAGCAAGTTGAAACCATCAAAATGTTTGTCTTGATGATATCTAGTCCATGTTGGAATATGGTCATATCAGGTAAAAAAAAATATAGATCACTAGGCCAAATGAAGGTAATCTTGTTAACACTTTGGAGGTTGCATTTTGAATCTTTGTCAGAATAATTGTCTTGATGTGTTTTGCATTAGAAATCACATTGCATAATTCAGGTGAGCGAACTAGGGCCATTATGGCCCTTTTGTCTGAAGAAAAAAAGTTGGGCTATTCACTGCTATTGTGATACCCCTGAAATCGTCATCGTCACAAAACTTAAAACTCAAAAACGTCTTCAACATTTTCAAATGAAACTAGGTACACATATTCCTAGGAACAATATGAATGTCTATATCAAGTCCTATAACTCTTTTTTTAATAATAATTCAGTAATGTCCCTTTTTCAACTTAGAAAAAAAACTGACTAGCGTTGGCATTCGCTACGCGGCACTGTTATTAATCAGATGTTGGGAAAGATGTCTGGTGCAAATTTGCTGTTTGTGAAAATGTTAATTTTAATGAAATTTTTTCTGGAGAATGAAAAGCAATACATTCAAATCCCTTCACACTGACTGGCTGTTAATAAGCTCATTTTCCTTGTAATTTTGGTCTTGTGCTTTAGATATTAATAACAGCTTAACATAATAATTATACCCCGTTCTAAGAAGAGGGGGTATATAGGACAATCAGTCGGAAGCCATATTTTGTCTGGCCTATTTCTTACAAACCACTGGGAGGAATTCAATAAAATTTTACATGAAGCTTCTATACCAAGAGGAGATGTGCATATATCCTAAAGGTCTTACAATTGCATGTTTATTTACAGAGTTATGGCCCTTTTACTTATTAAGTTATGCTGTAGGTCAAGATGCTGTCTAGGGGGTATTTATCATCTTCAGTGATAGTTCTTGTTTAGATCTAAGGAGAAAATATATAATAATAAAAAAGGAATATTTATTTTAGAGGGGCTGTATTGTTCGGCATGCAGGGTGGTCCCGAGGGGCCTCAATGCGATAATGAAAATAATTTTATGAAACGTATAAAGTGGTGATTTAATTATACTATTAGTCAGAAAGGAAGGTGATACCAACTAGGAAGAGTTTTCACATTGTCTAAAAAGAGTGATGAAATTAAAATGGCTTGCTGAACTTTTAAGATGTAGATTAAATATGAGCAGCTTCAATTTTGAAGGTTAAACATTTAACAAAGGAGAATATTTTGTTCCTTTCTAAAGAATTGATTCTATTAAAAACAGGTCTGGTGATAAAGAGAGAGTTGGTCGAGACAAAGAGAGAAGACGAAGCAGAAGCGGAGAAAGGAAACGTAGTAAAGAAAGGAGAAGGAGTCGTAGTAAGGATAAGAGTAACAAAAGAAGAGACCGCAGCAAGGACAGGAAAAAGAGATCACGTAGTAAAGACAAAACACGACATAGGAGTAAGTCTCCTGTTAAATACAGACGAAGCATTAGTAAAAGTCCAGTAAGGTATGTTCAGCAATTTGTATCATTAGTAGAATGTTTAACCCTTTCCCACTTAGAGAGGCCTTTTAAAGCATGTGCAGCAGAATGACTTCTGAACACATCATGTCAAAAGAAGAAATTGCTCACAATTAGCAATTTCTCCTTTTAACTCGATGTTTTCAACTTCATTTGATAATTATACTTTCAGTTATTAAGATGTCGTCAATTTTTGCTTACATGTCTCGAATGTGTCTGTTGCAGATTTCTTATACAAGGGAAAGGGTAAAGTCTTTTAAAAAATGTTTATTCTGTTGTATAATTTCATTATGATGAAATATCATGTGAAAGCAAGGTAATAATTATGTACTTAGAATATCAATCTTTTGTAATTTCTTTTGTATACCTGATTATACAATTTTTCAATTTTACCGATGATATAGTTTCTCCTCATTTTCAATGTCGCCAACTCTTCTCTCTTTCCCGCTTGAAGATGCTTACTGACGCCTCTGCAGTAGATGACTTTTGAAAACTCTTATTGCCAAAGCAGAAGTTGTTCATAATGAGCAATTTCCCCTTTTAGTCACAATGAAATAACTCTATTTAGTCATCTTTTCTTTTATAGAGATTTTGCCTATTTTTGTCTAGATGCTTTCAAAGTCGTCTGTGGCAGATTTGTTGTTTGTGGGAAAGGATTAACGTCATATCCTAGTAATGTATTATTATGTCTCCCCCATACATGTTTTTTGCCCGTTCCGTCCGTCCTTCCGTCTGTCACACTTGTTTCCGCTCAATAACTGAAGAACGCTTGGGTGTAGGAACTTCATACTTGGTATGCAGGTTGGTCATGACCAGTAGCTGACCCCTATTGATTTTGATAACAGAAGGTCAAAGGTCAAGGTCATGGTAACCTTGTGAGGTAATAAATGGTTTCCGCTCAATAACTGAAGAACGCTTTAGCCAAGGAACTCCATACTGGGTATGCAGGTTGGCCATGCCCAGTAGAAGACCCATATTGAGTTTGAGGTCAGTATGTCTAAAGTCAAGGTCACAGTGACCTTGAGCTGAAAGGTCACAGTGACAATGAGCTGAAAAATTGTTTTTGCTTAGGCCCAGGAACTTCATACTTGGTGTGCAGGTTGGTAACCACCAGCAAATGACCCCTATTAATTTTAAGGTCACTAGGTCAAAGGTCAAGGTCACAGTGGTCAAGTCACGTCCGTCACACTTGTTTCCGCTCAATAACTGAAGAACGCTTGGGCGTAGGAACTTCATACTTGGTATGCAGGTTGATCATGACCAGTATATGACCCCTAATGATTTTTATGGCAGAAGGTCAAAGGTCAAGGTCATGGTGACCTTGTGAGGTAAAAAATGGTTTCCGCACAATAACTGAAGAACTCTTGGGCCGAGGACCTCCGTACTTGGTATGCAGGTTGGCCATGCCCAGTAGAAGACCCCTATTGATTTTGAGGTCAAAGTCAAGGTCACAATGACCTTGAGCTGAAAATTGTTTTTGCTTAATAACTGTGTAATGCTTTGGAAGTTAATACATGGTGTGCAGGTTGGTCATCATCAGCAGATGACCCCTATTGAGGAAAGGACTAAAAGGAGAAATTATGTTTCTTATGTCATTGATACGTGTGTCATAACTGGGACGTTTTGGTTACACATCTATTTAAACAAAACTAAATGTTTATTTTTTTGATTTTAATAACTATGACAAAGCAATAGGTCGTTTGAAATATACATCTATTTAAACAAAAAAAATAGTGTTTATTTATTTGATTTTATTAATGATGACAACCGGTAAAGCTTTGCTGGCAATGTCAACAAAAAGTCCAGGCCGAATAGGGGGTGAGTGGTTCGCTAATTTCTCGCGAACAATTCAGCTGTTAATCGCGGGAAATGTCAGTATCAAGATATGGCAGAGAAGCATAAAGTCGTCTTACTAATATCTATCAAATCTGCACTTTCAATGCCCTCAAATTCTGCTTCAGAGTCGAAATTTCGAAAAATGTCGGCAAAAAAATATTTTACATCTGCCAATCTGGAATCTCGGAAAGTACCTCTTCAGAATAGATTGATGACGTATTTATTATTTCAATTCTAACCAATCAAATTCATTATTCGGGGAGGAATCCATTAGGAACGAGGCTGCATATTTTCCAAGTAGTTATGCATACAGAATATATAAATAACTTCCAATTTATAGTTTCCGAAGTGATAATCGGTATAAATCATCAACAAATATTTTTAACAGATAAAGAAAACGTCCGAATTTTATAGTTACCGAAGTGATAATCGGTATTTCTCGTCATCAAATATTTTTAAAAGATAAAGAAAACATCCGACCTAATTAATTAATTAACGTTATTTGAAAGAAAGACCGTCGTCGGATTAGGCAAACTTTTAATCCAATTAGCTTAATCAAGTTAAACTACCCTACAAACAGAGGTCGTCAAGGTGATGTCTGGTACACACGATAAGAACTCGGGTAAGCGTGTACTCGTGCTTTGACAATTATCGATTTTTTACACCTTCACCTCTGCACTTTCACCCTTTATACTTTATTTAGGGTTATTCTGAAAACGTCCATGTGTAAATTTACGGACGTTTTGGGGAATTTCTGGACGTATAATAAACGTCCAGTGCTCAATTTTCGGACGTTTTTTGGGATTTTTCGGACGTATATTACGTCCACGTCCACTTAATGAAAGCACTGGTGTGCAGGTTGTTCACCACCAGTAGATGACCCCTATGCCTATTGATTTTGAGGTCACTAGCTCAAAGGTCAAGGTCATGGTAACCTTCAAAAATGGTTTCCGCTCAATAATTAAAGAATGCTTATGTCGAGGAACTTCATACCTGGTAGGCAGGTTGGTCCTAACCAGTAGATGACCTTTATTGAATTTGTTTGATTTTGAGGTCACAAGGTTGGTCACCACCAGTAGATGACCCCTATTGATTTTGAGGTCACTAGCTCAAAGGTCAAGGTCATGGTAACCTTCAACTGAAAAATGGTTTCCGCTCAATAAGTAAAGAATGCTTATGTCGAGGAACTTCATACTTGGTGTGCAGGTTGGTCCTAACCTGTAACTGAAGATTGCTTGGGCCCAGGTGTGCAGGTTGGTCACCACCAGCAAATGAGCCCTATTGATTTTGAGGTCACTAGGTCAAAGGCCAAGGTCATGGTAGCCTTTAGCTGAAAAATGGTTTACGCTCAATAACTGAGGATTGTCACTGTTGCTTCATCTCCAGTCCAAAACTACAAAATTCATCTCCATCATTTCTTTTCCTCCCCTACGACCACACAAGTTGGGAGACAAGCGCTTTTTCAAAAAAGCAATCTCTAGTTGACCATTCTTTCAGGGAACCTCCACAAGAACATACTCCAGAAGAAAGAGATGCAAGGACAGTTTTCTGTATGCAGTTGTCAGCAAGAATCAGGCCAAGGGATTTAGAGGAATTCTTTTCATCAGTGGGAGAAGTGAAAGATGTGCGACTTATAACAGACAATAAAACAAGGAGATCCAAAGGAATTGCTTATATAGAATATAAAGACACTGAATCTGTGCCATTGGCTCAGGGTCTGACAAATCAAAAACTTTTAGGCGTACCTATCATAGTGCAGGCCTCACAGGCAGAGAAAAACAGACAGCCCATGCCAACTAATATAATAACCAAAGGACAGCAGATAGGACCTATAAGACTTTATGTTGGGTCTTTACATTTTAACATTACTGAAGAAATGTTAAAGGGCATATTTGAGCCATTTGGAAAGGTGTGTATGAATGCAATGATTTGAGGTTATTTCATTTCTTAGACTATGGATAGCTATCAGTTAATCCCCTGTCTCAGGGTAGGTGTCCTGCTGTACCTTGGTTACAGTTTTGCATGCAATAAAGTATTTCTGTAACCACTAAAGCATTAGATTGAAACTTCTGCAACTGAAACAGAAATTTTAATAAAGGTATTTTTGTTGCCCATCTTGATAGAAAATCATCTTTATGCACTCATCATGAATATGATGACCATAATTTTGATAACTGAATAAAGTGCCTGCTCTGGATTGATATTTTCTTTCGCCACCATTTCCGCCAAATTGGAAAAAATCAGCCATTTTATAAGGATACAATTATTTCGCCATTTGTTTGCCATTTTCACTTTAAGGAATAAAGAAAGAAATGAAACAAACAAATAAAATCAAACTATGACATGAATTATGGTCATTTAATCGTAAAATGATTGTCAAAAGGTGTGTTAATTCATTTAATGAAATAAACATATTTATATCCTTCAATGTATCATTATTGCTGAAGAGCTGTAAGTCTGTTGGATTAAATGGCTGAATTTGCACTACTTGGCAATAAAACAGGTGAGAAATACACAAGTTGTCACAAAAAAAAGTGTACAGTCACTGGTTCCGGTCATTGTATCTAATGGTTATATTTTATTTTAAGATTATCAGAAATGGTCACTGTTTGCTGTAAATCGACTTCCTGATCAGATATAAAACTTGATAACTGAAGATTTTTTTTGTAAATCATTAAAAAAACCTGCACATTTAAAAAAAACCACGATACTTTTGGCAGAAATGGCGATCCTTGGTATGACTTATTTGAAACGACACATGTATGTTTCTTTAAACACTTAAACTTTTACCAAAATAATTTTGTTTCATCTGCACATAAAGGGATTACTTCACTGTTGTCTGTCTTTCACAAACTGTGGCTCTTTAGCAGGTGACATGTTTTTCCTTTGAACACTTTTTGTTCTGTATGGTCAAGGTTTTATATATTATTTTATTATTTCAGATTGATGATATAAAACTGATCAGATCCCATGGCTATGGATTTATTACAGTAAGTGTACATAGATTTGAGCTTATTGCAAAAACAAAGTAATTGTTTATCTCTTGTTTCTTATGTTCCCTGAAAATTTGAATCAAGCACACCGTCACTGCCTTGGCGGGGCTGTTCTGACTTATTTGCATATAGTCAAAGATTTAACAAAATCTTCAGGTGAGCGATTCCAGGGCCAGCAAGGCCCTTTTGTTGTTTTTTTTCCCTTCGATATTTAACAATCCTACATGGACCATCAATGTTTCTTACAGATTTTACTCAAGTTATTATCTTATTTGCGAAGTTAATGAATGTAATCTTTATTCTGTAATTACAGTACCACAATGTTGAGGATGCAAAAAAAGCTTTAGAACAGTTAAATGGATTTGAATTGGCTGGGAGGCCGATGAAGGTGGGTCATGTAACAGAAAGAACAATGGACAGTGTACAGGCAGGAGGAGAACAACTTGACACGGATGAACTTGACAGAGCAGGTATTGACTTGGGAGCAACAGGCAGATTACAGCTCATGGCAAGATTAGCAGAAGGTAGGTTATAATTTATCTGCTGATACATCTGGTGATTTGAAATGAATCGAATTTAATTTATATGTGAAATTTGACTGTTATAAGAATTTAGTTGTCTTTATGGTGTACATGCAACTGAATGTGGAATTGATAAGTGAAATACAGCTTAATAACTTGTGATTTTGAATGCATAATTACCAATCACCAATTTCTCATTTTCAATAAATAGATAATTTGATTATTACTCGACAATTGGAGACAATTTAAAATGAGAATGATTAAAATTGATTGTATGGATGAACTGGTTTCATTTTCACTTAATTTCCATTTGCAGGTACAGGTTTTGAGATTCCTGACTATGCAGCTAAATCACTAGCATTGCAAGGGGTGACAACTACCGCAGCTCCAGTTGCCAAAGCTCAGGTTCCTGCTTCTTCGAGTCAAACTCCTTCTATAGCTACACAATGTTTCTTGTTGTCAAACATGTTTGATGCTACAATGTAAGTCTTGAATTTTTTACCAAGTTTTAACAGGAATGATTGTTATCTGATTCCCATTCACAGATTATTGATGATGGTCATTTGCTTCCTAGCTGTATTGTGAAGATTCCAAAAAATATGCCTAGTAAAATAAACAGAACCTCTCTAACCTTAGTTGCAGGCCAAAACGGCTTTCAAGTTCAAATTGTAATTTGATGAATTGCTTTTTATGCTTGACATTGTTTAATTCTAGAGGTAATTTTATGATTGATTGATCATCAAAGGTTGAAGATTGTAGCCGGAAGTAAACAAGACTTTTAACATGCCAGTGTAGTAAATTTATCTCTTTATCAAATTTCATAAAATGGTTGACAACAAATAGCTGTTCATACATATCCACTGTCTTTAACTATTTCATATTGTTTGTTTTTCAGAGAGTCCAAGACAAATTGGGATCAGGAGGTCCGAGATGATGTTATAGAGGAATGTAGCAAGCATGGTGGTGTGTTACATTTGTATGTGGACAAGGCATCTCCCCAGGGAAATGTGTATGTGAAATGTCCCACCATATCTGCAGCAGTAGCCTCGGTCAATTCTCTACATGGGAGATATTTCGGAGGTTTGTGAATTCTTTATTTGAGCTCATGCACAAAGAAAGGTACAATAAAGTTTGTGTGCACAACGTAGATCAAGATCAGCCTGTGCATATACACTATTTACATATTACTTTTTACAAGCTTCTGTCAACTTGTGTAGGTTATGATAAGACAGAGCAGATGGACATGTTAGTCTAAACCTACATAGTTCAGAAATGCCAACTTGTACCTTCTCTTATGCACTGGTCCATTATTCAAACAGATAGTGAAGGACCCCTCACTTTGGACTTTTCTTTAGTCGTTTTCCTAACTGATATTTTTTAGCTATTTTCAGTCTTTTAGCTTTGATTTATTTGGGGGAAAAAAGCCACGTTAAACTTTCAAGACCTATTTTGGATGACATTCATTCATTATTGTTTGAAGAAAAAAGCTGCTTGAAAATCGGCACTTTATATATATATATATATATATGAGGCAATTCATAACCTTTTCCCCCAGTTTGATTAACCCTTTCCCTCATATAGACGCTTTCTGACACCTCTGCAGCAGACAGCTTTTTGAAAACATAGTAACAAAAGTAGAAATTGCACTAAACGTGCAATTTCTCCTTTTGTCACAATGTTTTCCACTTTTAGTTATAGGTTATCTATTCAATTATAGAGATTTTCTATTTTTGGACAAAATATGTTCAAAGTCGTCTGCTGCAAAATTGTCGTATGAGGGAAAGGGTTAAGGCAAAAGATGAATTTGCTCGCAGTAAGGATTTTTCATTGTCCGACAAAGTTTTCAACTGCATTCAATAGTCAAGTAGACTTCCATTTATAGATTTTCACTGTAAATGTTTTCAAATCTGAAGATTCCTTGGAAGTGGCAATGGTTGAAGTAGTAGTATTATCATTCTATAAGAAAGGCTTGGAATTAAAAGAAAATGCCATAATCAGCTACTTAAATTATACAACACTTGTTATAACTGTTTAACAAAGATCATTACATAAAATTTATATAGATAAAGGGGTGGATTTGTATTACCATATCATGTTCACAGTAACAGGTGGGCAGTTAAGCACCTACTTCAAGTTGGATGGTACATTATGCATATTATAAAAGTTCTCATGGTACCTTGTGCATATTATAAAAGTTCTCATGGTACCTTGTGCATATTATAAAAGTTATCAATCATTTCCCTCTGATTTTCTGTTAGTAAAATCATATTGATTTAGCTTTCTTTGTTGAACCATCTAAATTATAATAATAATTTGCATGTATATATTTATCTCTTCAACTGCAGGAAAAGTAATAACCGCAGCCTATGTTCCATTACCAAATTACCATGCATTATTCCCAGAAGCACAGAGAGCCAATCAACTTTTGTTACCATCAACACATGCACTGGGGATGAGTGCATTTTCACAACCAAACGGATTTTTAAACACTGGCCTTGTCAGATGATGAAATTCTTCATTGTGCATACTATAACTACATAATACACATCCAATGCACTTGTGTAGTCCTACTACTTGGGTGTAAATCTTTGTTTGCGAGCTTGTGGATGAATGTGCTGTGCAAGTGATAATAGCTGAAAAAATGGATACTCAGTTAGAGTGTGTATTTATACTCCGCGAACAGAGTATAGACTAATACTGGTCATGGAAAATAAAGTAAACTCACCTAGGAAAGGGAATGGAATGAACAGTCCTTATGTGGGTTTAACTTGCGTAAATGTCTTAAAAGCTTACATAAGTGTGATACTAAGGAGTCCTTGTTATAATTTTGTAACACATTTCAAGTGCTCATTGTTTCATACTTCATGATCATATGTTAATTGTATACAACTGAATAATCAGGGAGACCAATGGGTGGATATTCAGATTCATAATGGACATACCATTTTAAAGCATGTTGAACAGTTAGTTGTGCATAACTTGAACACATTTGAAAACAATGGAAAAACGACTACCGTTTTAGACCTTGCCATGAATGAAAAATGACATCTTGTATTCTTTCAAATGATTTTAGGAATACACTCGAAATATAGATAGTATTTCTGTGAGTTGGATTATAGAGAGAGACTGGGTAATTCAAACTTTCATGACTACCGAGTCAACCTATTTTTGAGTGCAGTCGATTGAATGATGTGTTCATAGTCCTCAGTCAAATAATTTTAACAATCGTTACACTAAATATTTATAAAGTCATACAAACTGTCAATTAAAAAATGAAACCAATTTGACTTAAGCTAAACTTTGCTCAGTTTGCTGAATCTTAAGGTCAAAGGTCATCATGAATAAAACAAATGTAAAATGATTTATTTGTTCAAAAATAATTCTTTAACCACTATGGTGGATTCACCTCTAGATGTTTAATCTCTGCCTGATACAGACGACATTAGATTTCTCTAATACAGATACCATTTTTAAAACGGTTTTCAACGTCGGATTCAAAGGCATCAGTAGAAAGGAAAGGGTAATGATCCTATTTTTTACATATGGAAATGGCAAATGCAGGCTACCATTAATGCAATTGGGCATTTCATATGAAATAATCATGGCTGTAAATACTTGTTTAGATTAAGATTTTGTTTCAAATTTCATTTGATCTCGAAATGCATTTGTTTTATTTGTACATAGGGTGTAATGTATATTTGTGTATACAGAGTTATGTATCCATATTTTCTATCTTTTGCCTTTTAATTAGATGTTAATTTTTTTATCAAAATTAGTAAGTCTTGGTAAAGGTTAGAAGAAATTGAGTGGTGCAAAGACATACCGTAAGGTATAAAAACTATTTGTGACTAGGGAAGA
This sequence comes from Serripes groenlandicus, assembly GCA_031761405.1. NCBI lineage: Eukaryota > Metazoa > Mollusca > Bivalvia > Cardiida > Cardiidae > Serripes > Serripes groenlandicus. Next base: position 64,611,395 of record JASEVX010000005.1, on the reverse strand, counting down.
TCCAGATCAATTAGCATGCCTGCACAGTCTGGTCTGGTCCTGCACTGTTTATTCATTAAATAAAAGAAGCCTCTATTACACACTGTCCATTTATATCACATAATGATTTTGGTGATTTTCATCTCTGGTTAAAAATACTTGAAAGAACTTGCATATGATTTTAACCTTATAAGATTGTCATACAATGACTGTCATAGTATTGATACCTTCTATTTAAAATAGAAATTTATATTTTGATTAGAAATTAGGGCATCCTTTTTCAAAAAAAAGGTGAATATTAGCCTTCACTATTATTGTTTGCCCGGCCAATACATTAATTTCACACCAAGCTTCAGAAAACAAGTGTTTACATGTCCTTATTTAACTTCAAGACCCTACTACTAGTGGTTCTCAAGAAAATCCTCTGGTGTATACGAGAATTCACAACTTGGGAGTGTATACAAGTTTAAAGAGATACTGTGGGAATTAGTTTAACCCTTTCCCTCATACGACAATTGTGCAGCAGACGACTTCGAATGTATTTTGTCAAAAATTGGAAAATCTCTATAATTGAATGTCTAACCTATGACAAAAAGTGGAAAACATTGTGGCAGAAGGAGAAATTGCACGTTTTGTGCAATTTCTTCTTTTGTCACTATGTTTTCAAAAAGCTGTCTGCTGCAGAGGCGTCAGAAAGCGTCTATATGAGGGAAAGGGTTAATTCTTATTTAGACCCATGTTTATATCAACAACATTGATTATGTTCAGGGATAGGCATTTTTCATATAAACAGACGCATGTTGTAAATAGAAATCAGATAGACATCTGTGCCGCCGGTATTTACCTAGTACCTACTAATCTGAATTTTTAAGTAACATAATTCCTGATATGTAGTATAGCCAAACAGAAATTTTGTTTCTTCGTTTTAAAAATCGGATATAGATTGGGATTTGGAATGCTTGGTACATACAGGCTCCGGTTTCTTCTCCATTTTATTCATAGTTTTTGATAATGTAAAATAAAACAAGAGGGCCAAGATGGCCCTAAATCGATCACCTGAATGATAGTTAATTAGAAGTAAATATTTAACTGCAAATATCTGTGAAAATTTGATCAGGAGTTCAAATGAAACTGCAAGGAGTGGACACTCAGTTAAAGAAATTGTTTATCAGTAAAAACCATTTTTATCTTGAAATCTAACAAGAGCTTTCTCAATTTCTGATGCTGCAGCAACAAAGGTTCTACACAGAATGCAAGTATTTGAACAATTTTGAAAGAGGACCATCAAAGGAACATTCCTGTGAAGTAACGTTGAAATTGGTCAAGTGGATTGGTAGGAGTTGTCATTTGTAGCTAAAAGTTCAATTTACCCCTTTTGTAATGACGCGAGGTTGCTATGATTTTGTAACTAATCAAAACAGCTTGAACAAATTAAATGTAGAGGATCACTGAAGTAGGATTTATATTCAATTTCCTTAATATCAGACAAGAACTTGAAAAAATGGAATTTCCAAATTTTGTCATTTTTCCCCTTTTCTGATGCCTGACTGCCATGTTTTTCAACCAAACAGTATGCCTTGAACGATCTTTGTAGAGGCTCACCTAAGGAACATTTCTACCAAACTACAATGGAATCAGACATGCAGATTCAAAGAAGAAGATTTTTAAAGCTTGGACATTTTACCCCCTTTCTGATGCTGCAGCAACCCTGGCGGCCATGTTTTTCAACAGATCAGACATATTTGAACAATCTTGGTAGAGGGTGCCCCAAAGAACATTTGTGAAAAATTATTTTCAAATCGGGCTAATTCTTTTGGACGAGAAGATTTTTTAAGTTTTCAACGGATCGGAAATATTTGAACAATCTTGGTAATGGGTGCCCCAATGAACATTTGTGCAAAATAATTTTCAAATCGGGCCAGTACTTTTGGACAAGAAGATTTTTAAAGTTTTAACAATGCACATATAAGGAAAACAGGCTCCACCCCCTGGCGGCCATGTTTTTCAACGGATCGGAAATATTTGAACAATCTTGATAAAGGGTTCCCAAAGGAACATTTGTGCAAAATAATTTTCAAATTGGGCTTATACTTTTGGACAAGAAGATTTTCAAAGTTTTAACAATGCACATATAAGGAAAACAAGCTTAGTCCCCTGGCAGCCATGTTTTTTCAACGGATCAGTTATATTTGAACAATCTTGGTAAAGGGTGCCCCGATGAACATCTGTGAACAAAAAAATCAAATCGGGCCAGTACTTTTGGACAAGAAGATTTTTAAAGTTTTAACAATGCACATATAAGGAAAACAGGCTCCACCCCCTGGCGGCCATGTTTTTCAACGGATCGGAAATATTTGAACAATCTTGGTAAAGGGTGCCCAAAGGAACATTTGTGCAAAATAATTTTAAAATTGGGCTTATACTTTTGGACAAGAAGATTTACAAAATTTTAACAATTCACATATAAGGAGGTCAAGCTCCGCCCCCTGGCGGCCATGTTTTTCAACCGATCGGAAATATTTGAACAATCTTGGAGTGCCTCAAGGAATATTTGTTGAAAATAATTGTCAAATCAGGCCAGTACTTTTGGACAAGAAGATTTTTAAAGTTTTAACTGCATATATATAAGGAAAATAAGATCCGCCCCCTGGCGGCCATGTTTTTCAACGGATCGGAAATATTTGAACAATCTTGGTAAAGGGTGCCCCAAGGAACATTTGTGCAAAATAATTTTCAAATCGGGCCAGTACTTTTGGACAAGAAGATTTTTAAAATTTTAACAAAAAAAACCCCACTGGCGGCCATGTTTTTCAACCGATCGGAAATATTTGAACAATCTTGGTAAAGGGTGCCCCAATGAACATTTGTAGAAAATAATTTTCAAATCGGGCCAGTACTTTTGGACAAGAAGATTTTAAAGTTTTAACAATGCACATATAAGGAAAACAAGCTTCGCCCCCTGGCGGCCATGTTTTTCAACCGATCGGAAATATTTGAACAAACTTGGTAAAGGGTGCCCCAATGTACATTTGTGCAAAATATTTTTTCAAATCGGGCCAGTACTTTTGGACAAGAAGATTTTTAACAATGCACATATAAGCTCCGCCCCCTGGCGGCCATGTTTTTCAACGGATCGGGAATATTTGAATAATCTTGGTAGAGGGTACCCCAAGGAACATTTGTGCAAAATTATTTTCAAATCTGGCCAGTACTTTTGGACAAGAAGATTTTTTAAGATTTGGCAATTTTCCCTTTTTCTGTTGCCGCAGCAACCAACGTTCTCGATGTAATTTAAATCTTTGAACAATTTTGAAAGAGGTCCACCAAAGGAACATTCCTGTGAAGTTTGGTTGAAATTGGTCAAGTGGTTGGTTAAGAAGGAGATGATCTAAATGTTGACGACGCCGGACGGACAAAAAGTGATCAGAATAGCTCACCTTGAGCCTTTGGCTCTAGGTGATCTAAAAAGGGGGAAAAAGTCATTAAGGTGTTTTTAGATCACCTGAGCCGAAGGCTCAAGGTGAGCTATTCTGATCACTTTTTGTCCGTCGTCCGTCCGGCGTTAACTTTTAGCTTTAAACATCATCTCCTCCCAAACTCCAAGGACAATTTCCGTGAAACATCACAGGACTGTTCCTCTGGTTGGCCTCTTTCAAAATTGTTCAAAGATTTAAATTCCATTGAGAACTTTGGTTGCTGCGGCATCAGAAAGGGGACAAAATGTCCAAACTTTAAAAATCTTCTCCTCCGAATCTGCCTGTCAGATTCAAATATAATTTGGTAGAAATGTTCCTTGGGTGACCCTCTATAAAAATGGTTCAAGCCATACTGATTGGGCGAAAAACATGGCAGTCAGGCGGCATCAAAAAAGAGGCAAAATTTGAAAATTCCTTTTTATGAAAGAGCTTGTCTGATTTTAAGAAAATATAATACGAATCTTACTGTAATGATCCTCTATTTAATTTGATTAAGCCGTTTTGATTGGTTACACAATCATAGCAACCAGGCGTCATCACAAAAGGGGTAAATTGAACTTTTAGCTACAAATGACAACCAACTCCTACCATTCCAATAGACCAATTTCCACAAAACATCACAGGAATGTTCCTTTGGTGGTCCTCTTTCAAAATTGTTCAAAGATTAAAATTCCAATGAGAACTTTGGTTGCTGCGGCATCAGAAAGGGGACAAAATGTCCAAACTTTAAAAATCTTCTCCTCCGAATCTGCCTGTCAGATTCAAATATAATTTGGTAGAAATGTTCCTTGGGTGACCCTCTATAAAAATTGTTCAAGCCATACTGATTGGTCGAAAAACATGGCAGTCAGGCGGCATCAGAAAAGGGGCAAAATGACAAAATTTGAAAATTCCATTTTTATGAAAGTGTTTGTCTGATTTTAAGAAAATATAATACGAATCTTACTGTAATGATCCTCTTTTTAATTTGTTTAAGCCGTTTTGATTGGTTACACAATCATATCAACCAGGCGTCATCACAAAAAGGGTAAATTGAACTTTTAGCTACAAATGACAACCAACTCCTACCATTCCAATAGACCAATTTCCACAAAACATCACAAGAATGTTCCTTTGGTGGTCCTCTTTCAAAATTGTTCAAAGATTTAAATTCCATTGATAACTTTGGTTGCTGCGGCATCAGAAAGTGAGAAAAATACCCAAATTTTAAAATCCTTTTCCTCCATAATCTACTTGTGCGATTGCAAGATAATTTGGTAGAAATGTTCCTTAAATGACCCTCTAAATAAACTGTTGAAGCCATATTGATTTCGTTGAAAAACAGGGCAGCAAGGCGGCATCAGGAAAGGTGCAAAATGACAAAAACTTTATAATTCCATTCTTATTAAAGTTCTTATTAGATTTCAAGATATAAATGGCCTTTACTGATAAGCTGTTTCTTGAGAAGTGTCCCCTCTTTTGCAGTTTCATTTGCACTCCCTGATAAAATTTTCCCAGATATTTGCAGTTAAATATTTGCTACTAATTTACTATCAATTAGGTGATCGATTTAGGGCCATCTTGGCCCTCTTGTTAATCATGTCATTGTTATTGATCCATCATTCATTTAAAATTGTTATTAAATGAGTAAATATGTATACTTGTTCTTTACTTTCTTCTTTATCCTAGTGTGATCTATGCCAGCAGAATGACCCTTTCCCTCATACGACAATAATTGAATGGATAACCTATGACTAAAAGTGGAAAACATTGGGGCAACATTTTGTCACTGTTTTCAAAAAGCTGTCTGCTGTAGAGGCGTCAGAAAGCGTTTATATGAGGGAAAGGGTTAAAGAATTGCCCTTTGAAACCACTATAAATTCGAGATTAATAATTTAAATTGAGAAGAAAAAATTACTTTAACTGCTTTTCTCATGTTTTCTAAAGTCTTTGGCTTCAGTTGGTTAAGAATATCTTACCTACCGGTACTTACTTTCGAATGTCCCAGTCACATGTCCACAAAGCAGAGCCCCGGTAGCTCAATTGGTTGGGATGCAGACTGTCAATCCAGGCGTTGTGAGTTTTAAACCCAGCTCTGCCAACATTTCCTTGGAAAGATTGTTGTGTGGATTACTGGTGTGAGAAAGCCAGAAAACACATGCATAGGTGAACTGGCTGCCATGATATGACTGAAAAATTGTCGATAACTGCGTTAAACCCCAATCAATCAATCACATGTCCACAGTCAAATATTAACAATAGATGCAATAACGAGTTATATATAGTCAAGAATGTTGGCTTATTACTCCTTGATCCACTGCAGACTAATTTTCAGCTCATCGGAGCACAAAGTGCTAAAAGTGAGTTACTGTGATCGCCCTTTGTCACACATGCGTCCATCAACACCTGTTGAACTAGGGCCAATTGAATTCACAAAGTATCTTTTTTATGTCCTCACCAAGATTCCTTCAAATATTTTTGATCCATTCAGAATTCTGGTTTCCATGGCAATCAATAGAAAACAATTGAAAAATGTTGTTCTCCATGATGATTTGTCAAAAAAGCATGGCCATACTAAGTGAAAAGTATTCGGCCGATTTTCAATTAAATTTGTAGCATCCTTCAAAGCATGTTGATTGGTCGAATTAAATGGCAGCGGAGAGACGGCTGTTTTGACTTTTATTGCTACAGTGAAAACTTTAAAAATATTTTCAAAAGTACTTTGTTCTTTGGGTGACCTATCAGATTTCTGCCAGTAAAGTTGATTGGTCGAAAAATATGTCCGCCGGGGGACAGGGCCGTTTTGATTATTCAAAAGACAAGTCCACCAGGGGCTGGGGCTGTTTTACCGTTTATGCCCCGAGATTTAGAAAATTATTTTGCAGGTGACTATTTACAGGCATAGTCTTCAGATTTGTCATATTTAAGATGGTTTTTTTTATAACAAAGACAGTAACTTGAGAAGAGAATGTACAATGTATTTATTTTCTATCTATTCAGAATTACAAAACAATGAACTTTTCTTAAAAGAGACAATAACAAATATTTACAACGTTTCCTTGATACAGCCAACATAAGACATGAGCAATTTTCCCTTGTGCCACAATGCCGTCAACTTGATTCAATAATTATATTACAACTGACTTGCTGGTGTCAGGATAAAAAGAACAGTAGTACTGGTAACTTGCCAAGGAAATGCTGTGATATATGCAGACGACTTTGAAAAAGGATTAATAACCAGATGGCACTAAATCGATCACCTGAGTGTATTTGTCAATATCAGGGATAATTGATAAAACCTGGGAATGTAAACTGCAGTCAATGAAACGCCTTGTCCCTTTTCTGAAGGCTCCTGTCTTTCATGTTAATCAACAAATCATTATAGTTCAAACAATTGTTGAACCACTCAAATCATTTTTGAATCCGACAAGAATTCAAAGGTGGAGAATTTTTGAGGTTTGGCTATTCCCCCTTTCTGATGCTACAGCAACCAAAGTTCTACAAATAATTTAAATCTTTCAACAAATTTGAAGGAGGACCACCAAAGAAACATTCCTGTACAGTTTTGTTGAAATAGGAGGCAATATCATTTAAAGCAAATCATTCATTTTACCCCTTTTGTGATGCCATCTAGTTGCCATGTTTTACAACCAATCAGCATGACTTGAACAATTTTTGTTGAAGGTCACCCAAGCAACATTTCAACTTAATTATCTTCAAATACGATGAGCAAATTCAGAGGATTTAGGATTTAAATCTTTGAACAATTTTGAAAGAGGACCACCAACTGAACATTTCTATGTAGTTCTGATGAAATTGGTCTAGTGAATAAGATGTCATTTGAAGCAAAACGAAAATGTTTACCCCTTTTCTGATGCCGCTTGGTTACTATGTCTTTCAACTAATCAATATGGCTTGACACAGTATGTAGAGAGGATCAATGAAAGAACATTTCTACAAAATTATCTTTAAATCATACAAGCACAGTACAGATTATTAAAGTTTTGTAATTTTGCCCCTTTTCTGATGCGGCCTGGTTGCCATGTTTTGTAGAGGGTGGGTGACCCAAGGAACATTTTTACCAAATTATATTGTAATCTGACAAGCGGATTCAGCCGAAAAGAATTTTAAAGTTTGGACATTTTGCCCCCTTTCTGATTCCGCAGCAACAAAAGTTCTCTATGGAATTTAAGTCTTCGAATAATTTTGACAATTTTGAAAGGGGACCACCAAATGAACATTCCTGTGAAGCTTGGTTGAAATTGGACCTGTGGTTTAGGAGGAGATGATGTTTAAAGCTAAAAGTTAACGACGGACAGAGAGTGATCAGGATAGATCACTTTGAGCCTTTAGCAACTATCATTACATGAATACCATTCTAGACTTTCAGATTGGAAACAATCTCAAGCGAAATGGAATTATAGGTAAAATACACCATTAATTTGAATAAAATAAAGAGAAATTTCCCTTTTTTGACGCAAGTCAAATGTTGCAGAAGTGTCGATTCAATTGTATCGGGAATTGGCTTAAATATAGAAAAATTAATACACTCACCATACTTCTTTCCTGCAAGTTACCAGTCTGTTTTGTGAAATGTTTTATTCTAAATTCCAAATCTATGTACTCATACATGTACACTTTACATAGATTCTTATAATTTCTGAACATGTGCAGCAACTTCCTTTATTCCTCATGTACATGTGTACATTCATACAATCTAATCTTGGTTCACATTGTTCGCTACTCATTTATCAATATAAAACAAAAACTGCTTATAAATGTTCAATTTTGTGTCAACAATATGGAATAATAATAATAATAATAATAATAATAATAATAAAGGCTTTATTTATAGAGGACACTCATTTGACATAGTACATGTATGCAAGTCAATCTTCCATGAGGGCCTCACATGAATGACGACACCAATTGCAGGAACTTAGCTGGATAAGTGTAAGAAGGCTGTCTCGAGAACAAGTTTGGCTATTTAGTATTAAGCTAAAATCTTCAGCATGGTAAATGTCTTTACGCATCATCATGTTGAAATGAGTTGTTTCAACTTGTATCCATTGCTTCTTTTAAAGCGGCCTTTTTCTGTCTTTCAATTTCAACTACCTTAGCAAGTTTCTCTTCTTGAATCTTTCGACCTGCAACAAAGGTTAAACAAGTTAATTAAGATCAAAGCATGGGTACACATTATTGATGTTCATTATGACTCCTTTTCCAATGATGTTAACTTCCCTTAAACCAAGTCATCGGTGTAGTGGTAAAATGTCCAGATGGATCGGTCCCTGGCCGGGTCAAACCAAAGACTTTTAAAATGTTAGTAATGGCTTTCCCTTCTTGGTACTCACGGGCAATGGCGTTAGCATTACGACGGACTTCCTGGTGTCCAGTATTACTTGTAACTTACTCGGAAAATGCCGAGATATAATTGAAAAATTGTTGAAAGCATGTAAAACACTTAACAAACAATTAAATTCCTTGTCTTTAACCCTTTCCCACATAAATTAATCTGCAGCAGACAAATTAGAAAACATTTAAAATAGGCAAAAATATAGAAATCTCTTTAATAAATGAAAGAAACATTTTTAGAAGTTGTATATTACAAGTTGACTTACGGTAATCTTCCCTCTCTAATCCACACAGTCTAAATGTATTTCTCCTCTCTGTAGTATCGCCTGCCTTATAATCAATAATGTAATTCTCTCCCCTTGCTCCAACAAACGTCAAGTTACATCTGGGAACGGCATTGCTGTAAACAACAAAATAAATGCCATTAATATCATTTAAGTTAACCCTTTCGAAAATACAGGAGATTACAGACTTTTGAAATCATTGACAAAAAGGAGAAATTGCTCATCATGAGCAGTTTCTCATTTTAGTCTTACCCCAATGTTTTCAACTTTAATTATGAATTCTTCTTTTATTTAAAGAGTTTCCATAATTTTGCCTTTCAGTTTGCTGCAGATTTGTTGAATGTGGGAAAGGGGTAAATTCGTCAGTGTTTTCATTATTCTAGCATACTTCTACGTTTCCAAAGTTCTGCATAGAATTTATTTCTTAAAATAACTATGGAAGAGGAGCACCAAAGGAACATTCCTGTGAATTATTTTGAAATTAGTTTGTTGGTTTAGGAGAAGTTTGTAGGGAAATGTTGACGGACAGACAGACGATAAAGGATTACAATAACTCAACAGATCAGGGTCTAAAACTATAAAACTCAGGAAACGTTTTCAGTGCTCAGAAATGAACTCCATGCTCCAAATAAGGATTCTGATTGGTCAATTTGGGGAACGAATTTGCTTCTGACCAATCAAATAGTTGAGCACAAGTTTTGAGCACAGATTAAACTTTTATAGTTTTGAAGCCAGAATCATTTGAACACTCTTGGTAGAGGTTAACCAAAGGAACGTTTCTGCCAAATTGGACCAGAATCCAGGTGTGTCAGCTCGTTAATCAGAAGTGTTTGCATTTCAGTTACCAAAATATTAAAAAAGTCTTATTACATGAAAATTGATTCCGCCTGTTTTAAACATGAAAGAATTAAAGTGATAACGGGATGAAGTCGAATTGGCGCATAACTACTTGGACTACGTTTTGCATTAAGGAATATATAACACACATGCGGACTCTGGCAAGACTCTGGGGATGTACAGACTCGTCCGGGTCTACATTGTGCGCAGATACATTACAATTTCAAATCGCTACACGATGCTATTTCGCGAATCACGTCTAATTCTCCTTTTAATAGCAATTTTAACTTACTGAATGTTATTTTCTTGTTCAAATAGATGTCTTGATTAGTGAACAAATGAAGAAAAGAACAGCTTGAGATAAAAACTGGTTTAAATAGAAAAATGACTTTGAACGAATACTCTCTGCCTATGAAGAACGACAACTCTGCGAAGAAGAATGGGGTCACGAATCGGGTCTTTTGTACACAATTATTTCGTCCTTGACAATTTTAAATGTGTCATTACATTCCCTACAGGCATTTTGAATCCGATCTGCATATAGTTATGCATCATTGACACAAGAATTACAATAAATTAATATGTCGTAGGATTCAGTCTGGGACCACTAATACGTATTTGTGGTCCCAGGTTCAGTTTATGTTCGAAATTTAGTTTGTACAACAATTTCAATGAAATTTAACTGTTTAGCTGATATTATATTTCGAGGGTGATCTAATTTATAAATATTGAACTACATTTTAACATTTGTCAAAGTATGAAATAATTAGGATGCCCAGCTAATATCATTTTGAGAAAAAGAAAAAACTCATGACTTCAGCGATTTAACCCTTTCCTCATTGTTTTAAAAGTAGATTTCTGCAAAGATGTCCAATGTTGACTTTACTAGGGAAAAGGTAAAATGAGGTGCTATTGCATGCACATCCTAAATTGTCTGTTTTGTGGTTTTATTGATAGATGATAAAATTCAAATATTCTGACAAACATCTTGAAAAGTGTATGTGGAATTCACAAATCTTATAATTATTCCTTAATGCAAGCACTGTATACATACTAGGACTAATGATTGGCAAGATTACTCATTTCCATTACTGTTTATGATCAATAATTAGTTGGCTGTATGATGGTCAACCTACCTTAGAATGGAGATTGATCATAAACAATGAAAGGCTTCGATTATATTTCAATGAAGGACATTCACTTCGTTGACAAGAAAAATGCAAGTTATGATACATTTTCACTTGACCACAACCCTGATGTTCCATTAGCCTCTCAGTTGATAACTGTTTGTTCAACTACTATACTGTAAGTGTTATGTATAACTGCATTATGTATTTCCTCCGACATTGATGTGTTGCATCAACTTTCTCTTGTAATAATAATAGTAATGATGATTGTGGCAGATAATGATGCTGTGAAAGCGCATAAGCCTCTCGTACGAAAGCTCCGTGGTTCGACATCCGGGATGACTGGTTTGCCTTTGTAATGTGTGCACACAAACGTCGCGAGTACTGGTTGTGTCTGTATGAAGCAGACATAAAGTCTGATTAATATGAGCTAAAAGCTTGTTTCTCAATCGATGATAAATAAACCAGTTTAAACCAACGGTGAATTAACTAGATGTAACCGAATCGCTTATCGTCGTGCTGACCTATATAAATATATTACAAGAGAAAGTTGATGCAACACATCAATGTCGCCGGAAATCCATACTGCAGTTACGCATAACACTAACATTATAGTAGTTGAATAAACTGTTATCAACTGAGAGGCATATTGGAACATCAGGGGTGGGGTCAAGTGAAAATGTATCAAAACTTGCATTGCTTTGTCAACGAAGTGAATGATAATTGAAGCCTTTCATTGTTTATGATCAATCTCCATTCCAAAGTAGGTTGACCATACATACAACCAACTAATTATTGATCATAAACAGTAATGGAAATGAGTAATCTTGCCAGTCATTAGTCTTAGTATGTATACAGTGCTTTCATTAAGGAATAATTATAAGATTTGTGAATTCCACATACACTTTTCAAGATGTTTGTCAGAATATTTGAATTTTATTATTATTCAATAAAACCACAAAACAGACAATTTAGGATGTGCATGCAATAGCACCTCATTTTACCTTTCCCCTATTAAAGTCAACAGTGGACACCTTTGCAGCAATCTACTTTTAAAACAATGAGATAAGGGTTAAATCGCTGAAGACATGAGTTTTCTCTTTTTCTCAAAATGATATTAGCTTTGCATCCTATTTATATCATACTTTAACAAATGTTGAAATGTTGTCCAATATTTATAAATTGGACCACCTTCGAAATATAATATCAACTAAACAGTTAAATCTCATTGAAAAGGTTGTATAATTTAAACTTAATTTCGAACAAAAAATTAAGCCCTACAACATGTTAATTTATTGAAATTCTTTCCTTCCTTTTTTATAATGAAAATAACAAACTACTTATGTTTTAAAATTATATTATGATGGGCGCCCTTGTGTCAATGATGCATAACAATATGCAGATCGGAAGCAATATGCCTTTAGGGAATTAAATGACACATTTAAAATTGTCATGGACGAAATAATTTTGTACGAAATACCCGATTCTTTCTTATTCGCAGAGGTGTCGTTCTTGAAACTATCTTTATAGGCAGAGTGTTCGTTCAAAGTAATTTTTCTATAAAAACCAGTGTTATCTCGGTTTGTTCTTTTCTTCATTTGTTTCGAACCAAATAAACATTTTAAATCACCTATGATTTACTATTTGTAAGTGAGTGTAAAGAACGGCTCTCTGCAAAGGAGATTGATGTACGCAGTTGGTATTCGCGAGTCACGCGATCAACAGTTTCAGCTTAGAAACAGTTCATATTTTAGATATACATGGATAAACATTATAAAATGCCTTCTTCACAAATCAAGACATCTCTTTGAACATGAAAATAACATTCAGTAAGTTACAATTGCCATTAAAAGGAGAATATTCGTCGTCATTTTCATCTCAATATTTACACCTAACAGTCTACTGCAAGCAGGTGCGCGTATGTAAACAAATTAGACTGTGCGACGTAAAAGGTTTGTAGTTATCGCCTTTTGATTACATGTAGTATATAGTGTAAACTAAAGTATCTCAGTCTAGCTAATAGGGACTGTTTTGTCTTCGTAAATAAAACAAAAAAGTGCGAGTCAAAATAAAGAAACTGCAAATACTTAAAACATCGGAATATCTATTTCATTTTAGATGTGTCATAACTTAGTGTTTTTAAACAAACGCAATAGTAATATTTAAAAAAAAAAATTCTAATAATTACTCCTCCTCCCATGTGATTTCCGAAAACCTATTAAAAATAGAAGTCTCGGGCTTCTGCCCGGCGACTAATCATTGTCTGCAAGATAAAGCTCTAAGTATTACCTTAGAACAACACTCTTTTTGTTACGTTTGTTATACCAGACACGTTATGAAACAACCTTTCTTATACCGTTATGAAGTCGACTCGATACAATAGAATCAAACAGATAAATAAATGGTTTGTCGGGAGAAAATTTGATTCTTAATGATGTATGTACCATTTAGAATTCAATGTCCACAAAAGGAGAACAAACCATTTGAAATAGCATTGTTGACGCCGCGTGGAAGCGCAGTGTCAGTATGGTATATGTTTCTATTTGTACCATGGGTTGACGTAATCGAAAAGGGAGAAACCAACATTATTATTGTTAAGAAAAACTGTTATATGTTTGAAAAAAAAAAACCTTTATGAATAAATAAATTGTACAAAATGATTTAAGAAAGAGCAAGATACAAAATACGTATGTCTTCTACCGTTATTACAAAACTTTAGACACATGTAATGGGTATTTAATAACTTTCCCCTAACTTCCTAGGCTACGCTCTTTTTATAGTTTGGTTTACGACCCGATTGGTCAAAGCTCAGAAAACAAATTCTGGCGACGTTTTTGCTTATTTACAATATTGAGATTTTTAAATAAATGGGTAATCTTTAAAAAATCAATGAAGATTCATATTAATTACTAAATATTACAGTATAATTCTAGAAACTGTAAAAACAACGTTAACCCAAAGTATGCAATAGGCATGGCCGTAACGTGACCCGTTCTATTATTTGTAAATGCAGCATGTCATCGCTTGGCGATTTTGGTCATTCTTATTTAATAGACGACAAGGTGTCATCGGTTCCCATAGAGTAATTAAGTTGTCTCCGCTTCCTTCCGTTATGAATACTTCGCTGTTTTCACGATTTCATCCGATTTCTAAAATCCATTGGATCCGTACCCGGTTGTTCATGTTTCGTTCGAGATGAACGATTGTACCAACTGATTTTCGCTCTTTGCTCTTGGGGAACTGACTTGACCATTTTCTTTTGTTTAATTTTCAGTTTTCTACTGGCATGTTCAAAACGATTAAAGTGAAATTACAAACAAACAAAACAGAGTTAATATTTCTTGCTATATGTTGACTATCCATGCGAACTGTTATAATGATCACTCTTGATCATAAATATCATCTTTCTTTTTTTTTTATTACTTCGTATTGTTTGTTTATATACTCCCGTGTTTGCTATCATACTTCTGCTAAACTGGAAGGAGAATAGACTTCCCCCTCTCCTTCCAAAGCTTGTGTCACACTTAACTTATAACTAGAGGCAATAAACCTTAATAACGAGCACAGCGAGTTATTAGATAACATCTTTAGTCAAGATCAAGATATATATCAGAATTCGATGGTCTATCAAATTCAGTATGGCCTCTTTTCCGGATGTCATTTCATGGTCGACTTTCAGGCTCGCAGCCCACGCTCTGATTGGATATAATTCGAAAATTTAAATATTTTTGTTGGTGTTATGGTTATTCATCATCTCATATTTTTAAGACATCTCTTATGAATGATTGGCGTAGATAAATTAAACAAAAACATTTATTGTTTATCTAAGTTGTCCGCAGCAACGAAGGCTTTGTTGTCAAGGAACTGACTTCAGTCCAACTCGAAATGTTGTGAATGTCATTGTATAACAATATAAAGCCACAAAAGGCTTACAATTATAGTCCAGTGTCTGAATAAAACGTAATTCTACTTGAAATACACAATTTTGATAACAGAATCAAGCGCAATCATGTTTATTTTATGAAACAAGTGACCGGTAAAATAAGAATGTTCCTTTGTTGCTATGAGAGAATATCAGCACAGGTGCGCGATAATCTAGCTTGGAAAAGTCATCATAAACTCATACATTTGTCAGTTTGTTCCTTGGTTTGTCTAATATGTATCTCATATCATAGATTATTTACACATTAAGGGATAACATCAATTTTATGCCAAGAATACATAATCAAGCACAGTTACTTTCTCGATACATTGAAAGTGAATCGGTAACTAGAACTTTGCCTTGACATTTCGCCCGCCAGATCTACACGTTTATCAAGTAAGTGTCTAATTCTAGCGTTTTTATTTAATATCGAGTGCATTTTTTGTTATCACATTTGTTTATTTACAAACATTATGATATGTAAGAATTCAAGATGTTTTGTATTACGGAAATCGCATTTTTCATTGCCTGAGTTTAGCACTGCATAAACAAATTGAATGCAACAGCGATGTTACGAAAAGTCATGCACGCGAAAAGTGGCTTGCGCAAACCTGTCAGCAAACCTGTCACGGCCCACATTTCACAAACTATATGTATGAAAATGGCATGATTCAAAGAAACAGGTGGGCGGCTGCTAAATGATTACAATGGCCTTTTAATATGAAACAAGTGACAGGAAAAAAATGAGAATGTTCTTTTCGTTCTAGGAGATAAGTTTGTCACAGGTCTTTTATATTACTTTCGTATGTCTACTTGTCACAAAACCATATTGGGGCGAAACGATATATCTTGTTTACATTTTACCAGGTTCTGGTTAAGAGTTACTGTTCGTGTTTCAAACACTTGTACAGCAAACCAAATTGTGCAGATTAGTAGTGTTTTGCTGGTCCATAATGTAAGTTTGGGCTGCATCCTCACAATCGCGGTTATATAAATAGTATTTAAACACCTTGCAACATTCTTATCATGTCAGACATTTTCATTGCTTTTTATTGCCTAAAATGAAACTGGGATTCCGTTTCGTTCCAAATGTGTATTGCACTCACAGTCATATCACAGGAGCTTGACTCATGAAAAAAAAATCCGAAAAAAAAAAATCCACCAATACTATATATAAAGAAAAGGACTACAACTCCGAACTCGCCGAAAACCGGCTCAGCCTACTGTTACCGTCGATTTCTCTAACAATGTTCAAGATATCTTAACATGCTGTACATATCCATTTAGCTGAATCCCTAACCTATCCGACGGTATATAACACTTTACCCTTTTTAAGCAAACCAACAAGTAATTGATCCATTTATTAACCAAATCTGGGTGATATTGCTTAGTCGGAAAAGTAGTGGGACACCTACAACGGCTCTACAACAATGTCGTTAAGAAGGGAAATCACGCTTAAACTACAATCAGCAGCCATTTAACGGTCTGAATAGATCAATAACTTCATTATTTAACAAATTCGGCTGTCATAGCTTACCTTTTTAGTGTTTACCATGCAAAATCCGTCGATTTACATCGCCACCGATTGAAAATTTCTCGCTACGGCCATTTACTATTGCAAGCGCGCACGTGATGCAGATCGGTGATTGCTGTTTCTTCGCTGGATCTCCGCTGCGCTTCTATATTACAGTTGCGAGCCGGGTCAAAGTAAGCAATATGATTGAAAACGAAAGTAAATAGATGAGCCAATCAGATTCGGGGTCACCGATCTGCATCACGTGCGCGCTTGCAATAGTAAATGGCCGAGATGCTTCCACTCAGACAAGTCTGTTTTGAACTGTTCTTCAAAACAGACGTGTCCGAGTGGACCCACCCCAACAATCAATTAATCAAAGCGCCAATGGCACTGTAGTGGCGATCTTATGGAAAATCCTGCAAAGTAACAAGCAGTATATCGGTATAGGGCTTGCGATGACTCTGGTGCGGGTAAATTTGAGAATGTATCAACCCTGCATCTTTTGACAGTAGAATAATGTTAGTTTGCCGGAATGTTGTCTTTGTGATTTTTTAGTTACGTTCTGAAATTGGTCATGATGTGTTCAAAATTCGGCCATTCCAAAGTTATGAAAAATCTAGTTGGTATTCGATAGACTACCGTTTTAGCTCATTAGAATGGCTATTTGTAATCTAAATCTAAATTGTTCGGGTAATCACATGTTCATCACCAGGTCGCTAGGCCATATTAAGATAAAATATTACACTTTAGAAATGACTAAATTATCAAGAAAGGAGAGTAAACAGTATCCATTATTTTGGTCTTTGTTTCAATGATGTCCGATAGGTCTGCTCAATTTAGTCCCTTCACATTGCATGATTGAGGGTTGTCAGAGACATATAAACACAGTGTATTTATATGTCTCTTAGGTTGTTAAACTGCTTCGAATAATGTGAGTGCAAAAACAAACACAAAACATGCTCAAAAAGCACAATTTCACTATTTGTAAAAATATAGGCGCATATATTATAATGCTCGATCTCCAAACTAAATTAGGCTACACTTTCAGCATTTATTGACGCCGCGTGGGAGCGCGGCGTCAGTATGGGATAGGTTTTAATTTTGTACCATGGGGTGACGTAATCGAAAAGGGAGAAACCAATGTTATTATTGTTAAAAAAACCTCTGTTGTTTGATTGAAAAAAAACAACCTTTATGAATCAATAAATTGTATTAACTGATTTAAGAAACAACAAGATACAAAATACGTTTGTCTTCTACCGTTATTACAAAACTTTATACACATTTAATTTGTATTTAATAACTTTTCCCCAACTGTCTAGGCTACGCTGTTTTTGATTGTTTGGTCTATTACGGCCCTGACCCAATTCATCAAAGCTCAGAGAAAAAGTTCACTTTTCCCAAACTTTCTAGGCTACGCGTTTTTAATTGTTTAGTTTACGGGCCCAAAATTCGCCGGATGTTTTTGCCTATTTATAAAAGTGTGTGAAGTTGGCAGAGCATTAGACGTTAGACATTAGACATTCAAAAAAAATATTCGAATGTCTAATTAGACGTTAGACATTCGATTAGACATTCGCTAAATTTGATTATCGAATGTCTAATTAGACATTAGACATTCAATTAGACATTCAGAAAAATCGCAAATGTTAAATATCGAATGTCTAATTCGACATTAGACATTCAATTAGACATTCGCAAATTACAAGATCTATAACCCAAATTCGTCGGAGGTCATTGTACATTCAAAAAACGAATGTCTAATTGGTCAGTTAGACATTAGACATTCGATTAGACATTCGCAAATTAAGGGATTTAGGTACCAAATTCGTCGGAGGTCATTGTACATGCAAAAAACGAATGTCTAATTGGTCAATTAGACATTAGACATTCGATTAGACATTCGCAAATTACAAGATATATAACCCAAATTCGTCGGAGGTCATTGCACATTAAAAAAACGAATGTCTAATTGGTCAGTTAGACATTAGACATTCGATTAGACATTCGCAAAGTAAGGGATTTAGGTACCAAATTCGTCGGAGGTCATTATACATGCAAAAAACGAATGTCTAATTGATCAGTTAGACATTAGACATTCGATTAGACATTCGCAAATTAAGAGATTTAGGTACCAAATTAATCAGAGATCAATGTACATTAAAAAAACGAATGTCTAATTGGTCAATTAGACATTAGACATTCGATTAGACATTCGCAAATTAAGAGATTTATGTACCAAATTCATCAGAGATCAATGTACATTAAAAAAACGAATGTCTAATTGATCAGTTAGACATTAGACATTCGACTAGACATTCGCAAATTAAGAGGTTTAGGTACGAAATTTGTCTGAGGTCATTGTACACGCAAAAAACGAATGTCTTATTGGTCAAATAACTTGAACATATTGATAACTCGAACATATCGATATCTCGAACATACCGATGACTCGAACGCATCGATGTCTCGAATACATTGATAAAACGAATGTTTTTAACTTGATATCTCGAAACTTTCGATATCTCGAACTTTCCAATATCTCGAACTTTCGATATCTCGAACTTTCCGATATCTCGATTTTTTTTTTTTTTTTTTTTTTTTTTTTTTTTTTTTTTTTTTTTTTTTTTTTATTTGATTTTTTTTTTCTTCTCGATATCTCGAACTTTCCAATAACTTTTCGATATCTTTAAAAAAAAAAATCTCGATATCTCGAACTTTATCGGAAAGTTCGAGATATCGACAAGTACGAGATATCGACAAGTTCGAGATACCGAAAATTTCGAGATATCGGAAAGTTCGAGATATCGAAAAAAAAAAAGGAAAAAAAATGGTAAGTTCGAGATATCGAAAAAATATATAATTTTCTTTTTCGAAAAGTTCGAGATATCGGAAAGTTCGAGATATCGAAAAAAAAAAAAAAAAAAAAAAAAAAGATATCAATATGTTCGAACATTTCGATTTCTCGATTATTTTTTTTGATATTTTTTTTTTCTCGTTATCTCAGAAATTTGCGATATCGTATTTTTGGTTTATATACTTCCGTTTTTAACTCCACTGGCTGAAAGCCAGTCGAGCTTATGTCATGGGGAATCGTCCGTCCTGCGTTCGTGCGTGCGTGAGTGCGTCCGTGCGTGAGTGCGTACTTACGAGAGTAATCTTGTTGGATAGTGTTTTTTCGTAAACCCCAGCCACCACCCTTATAAGACACTTTGATAAGTGGTTTTTTTTTATACAATTGTGTTATGGGTATCTAATTAACATATTATTGCTATTTATTCCGTAAAGGGGGGATAATTACGGAATAAACCATGTGCTTGTTGGGTATACCCAACAAGAGAACATCAAAGGAAAACACCCAACAAACGCCTTTTGGACGTACGTGCGTGCATGCGTGCGTCCGTCCGTCCGTAAACGTTTTGCTTCAAACTGTTTCTCCTACCTAACCACTGGACCAATTAGGATGAAACTTCATAGGAAGTATCCTCTCAATGATCTCTCCTTAGTTCCTCAAACTGTTTGGGATCCATGCAAAATTCTGGTTTCCGAAAGAAAAAACAATGAAGACTTAAACAATCTTCTTCTCCTCCGTAGGTATCAGGCCGATTTTCAAATAATTGTGTAGTAGTGAAGACTTAAAAAATCTTCTTCTCCTCCGTAGGTATCAGGCCGATTTTCAAATAATTGTGTAGAAATGTTGCTTGGGTGACCTTCTTTCAGATTTTTTCGAGCCAAGTTGATTGGTCGAAAACTATGGCCGCCAGAGGGCAGAGCTATTTTTGCCTTATAATATGGTTATAGTGAAAACTTAAAAAATCTTTTATATATATATATATGACCCTCTATCAGATTCCTTCAAGCCATGTTGATTGGTAAAAAACATGGCAACCAGGGCGCGGGGCTGTTTGAAGATTTAATTGGCAGTGGAGCGATACTGGCCCTCTTGGGCCTCTTGTTGTTATCATACTTCTGATAAACACGAAGGAGAATATACTTCACCCTCTCCTTCCAAAGCTTGTGTCACACTTAATTTATAACTAGAGACATTACATGTTAATATTTAAGCACCTATGTGATGTTTTTTTTATCTAATTGATCTAGTTAGAGCAGATTTGAAACCGTGTATTGGTAAAAAATTAAGAAACTTCATGTTGTATGGTAACCTTTTATTATAGGCTATGGTAGCCAGGTGAGCAATATAGGCACATCTTGGCCTTTTTGGTTATGATAAAGGGACATTTGGCCTTCTTGTTCGAAATATTTACATCCTGTCTGTTTTCACACGTTATTTAAATGTACTGAACTACATCTGCTTCCTTTAAGTCATGCTTCAAAATCATGCGCGGCGTCCTTTGATGCTCTGCATCAAAATTCGTCTTGTTGCTTATTATTATGTTAATATTTAAGCACCTATGGGTGTTTTTTTTTATCTAATGGATCTAGTTAGAGGATTTAAAACAGTTTATTGGTAAAAGAAACCTTGACAAACTTCAGCTTGTATAACACATTTTAGTAGTAGTGAATGTTAAGCAAACCGTAAACCATATGCTTGTCATTTAACGACTAAACTACACATGCTGAATATCACATAGATCGTAGCATATAAAACGTTTAATCCCTACGTCAATATTGACCATTTCTGCTCTTGGTAACCTTTTTATATAGGCTATGGTAGCCAGGTGAGCAATATAGGCACATCATGGCCTTCTTGTTTAAAATAAAGGGACATTTGGCCTTCTTGTTCGAAATATTTACATTCTGTCTGCTTGCACAGATTATTTAAATGTACTGAACTGCATCTGCTTCCTTTAAGTCATTCTTCAAAATCATGCGCGGCGTCTTCTTGTCTTTATCTTAAACGGATTTTAACAATGGCAATGCTTTACTTTACCTCATGTAATTCATTCCAAGTATACACACCAATCTGTGATATGAATTCGCATACTGTAAAGTGTTGAAAATAACGGTTCTTTGATTGTCGGACGGACCACGTCTACACAACTGTAAATACGTGTATATATTCAATATGAATCTCAATGAATCTGCGTATCCGCATCCAAACAGTGTCACCGGAGTCTTCACTTTCCGCATCTTCTGGTCAAATGTTTACAATGTAACCTCACTAGTTTTACGCCAGCAATGTACATGTAGTTTGAAATTATATTGGACCTAAGTTTCTATATGACACATTATCGCATTCACATAGTATAACCAGATCCTTCGCTTTCCACCTAAGAATTATGTAGAAATAAATGCGTTTTCTGATCAAACGTTTGCAATATAACCCTACTAGTTTTAAGGCAGTAATGTTACGTGACGTAATGCCAAACCGGAGTGTCTGCAAGACTTCTACTCGAATCAACAGAGTATTACCGGTGTCTTCACTTTTCGCTTAAGAGATAAATACAAGAACGAAACAGAAGTGCTTTAATGCATTTTCTGACAAATTTATTTATAGTGTAACCCCACCATTTTCACACCAGCAAAATAACTCACCAGCAAAATAACTTGGAATGATGCCAAAATCGGAATGTCTATAATAATTCCTATCGCCTGACGTGCCTTATATGTAAATCACATCTATACGCAAGAGGTTTATACCGGAAAGCTCAACGTTATGTCCTAGTGAAGATGTTAACCATTTTGAAAAGATAAACACTTTAAAACATACAACAAATCTGAGGCAGCTGACTTTGAAAATATATTGGCAAACATAAAGGTTTGTTTTGTGCAGGGGCGTCTGTAGGTGGGAAAGGGTTTAGCAATATGTGAGTATACAGTCTTCGTCTAGGACTGGTCTAAATTTTCATAAATTGAAACTATTTTGCCTCGTTGCCTTGTGTGTGACCTAACCCTTTGCCACATACAACTCATCTGCATCAAATGACTTTGAAAACACCAAGACAAAAATATTGAAAATGTCTGTCAATTGATATAATAATAACTTTTGAATAGAGTTGAAAGCACAACGAGCATTTTCACAATGTTTTCAAGATTTGTCAGCTGCAGAGGTATCAGAAAGGTGTCTGTATATTGGAAGGCGGTTAAATGTACTTTCCTTGAGTAAAACATGGTTGATAACACCACTTATTGTTGCGAAAATGGTTCATTGTCTTTCCACCTAGTGCCGATCCTTTGCAATAATCATCACGACCTTGTTTCTCGAATCGATTCCATATAAGGTATTTTATCAGGCTTTCATGTGTGTACTTTTTTATCATTTTATTTTATGCAAATTGTCATTGTTCAATTTCAGTTGATCGTGGTAATATTTCAAAGTTGTATTAAGAAAAAATCGGTAAAATGATACCTTAATCGACGTGTTGTCTGCCAACTCAGATCTCCCAGCCTTACCTTACATTTGAGCCACGTGGTATATTCCCCGGGTATTTAAAACCTCCGATCAAACCAGAACTCACAGATGTTGTTTGGTTCCCGAATAACATCAACGTGTCCAATATTCTGTGCCAAGACGGGAATGCGGAGGATGTGTAAGTATTATTTCTTCTTTACCCTTTCCACGATACATAACTGAGCACCAGTATCTCTGTCTGTCAATCCTGGGGTTGTGAGTTTCCAATCCTAGCTCGGTCGCATTCAAGAATCCCTGATATATAGTTTACATTTAGATAAAATGGCATGTGTATGTACAAACTGATCGTGTTCTACACTTGTTAAACCAGTTTATAGGTTGGTGGTCGTACGACATGGTGGTGTTCGTACGGCATGGTGGTGTTCGTACGGCATGGTGGTGTTCGTACGGCATGGTGGTGTTAGTACGGCATGGTGGTGTTCGTACGACATGGTGTTGGTCGTACGGCATGGTGGTGTTCGTACGACATGGTGGTGATCGTACGGCATGGTGGTGTTCGTACGACATGGTTCAAGAACACGTTCTTTCTAGTTTTATTATCAAATAACAGAAATGTCAGATAAACGAAGATTGGTGATTGATCCAAATACGAACAGTGTTTTGCAAAATTAACCTTTAGCGACCTGTGTCGAATCAGATCAGACTACGCGTCCACACAGTGTAATTTGGTTATGCACTGTTCTCACATATATCGTTGATACGAACGACCGGTCTTGTTCATTTTTAAAACAAATTATTACAGCTTGTTTGTCTTACAGGAAATCGTTTCAGACGATGAAACCATTTGCAAAATTAGTGTTGCTGCTGTCTGTGACAAGCGGCATTCAACTCACCTATGGAGCCTATAGAGGCCTACCGTGGGCCAATGCCGATAAAGTAATACAAGCCATTTGTCCAACTACTGATATATGTGAAATACCATATATCGACGATGTTTTTATCAAATCAAGTTGCTGCAAAGGTGAGTAGTCACTTTTTTTTTTAGATTCCAATTATTTATACCTAATTGATTGGTTGATTGAAGTTTAAGCTCTTTACAACGATATTTGAGCCGTCCCGCGACAAAACCAACATTATGGCCTCTGCGTAATGTATCGACCCTGATCTGGCTAATCTGGTTCGATACATTCCGTCGCAGGGGGATAGAGGTATAGAGTAATGATACCTGAAACAGAAAATCCACAGGAGGCGAAAAGTGTCTATCAGGTTAGGCTGCGCGGCATGCTTAGGCTGATCCGGGTCGATACTTTACGCAGAAACCATTATGTTGGTTTTCTCATGGGACGGCTCATTTTAATTACCTCCCTGTGGTTAGTTGACCTAACGTTCGTTTTCTAGCCTCCTCGCACCAAGGTCCAATTCCACCAACAAAGACTTAAAAGCATATTTTATCATTTTGGTTTCTCTTATATTTTGTAAATCATGAATGATGGAATGTATTTAAGTAAATGACCAAGTTGACAGAAATAGTAATCTTGCTTTGCTTACTTTATGTAACAATACTTGTTAAGAAATTAAATCTTAAGCCATTTTTATAAGGGAAACAAAACTGATGAAATATGCCTTTAAGTTTGTAAGTATTACTTAGCGCTAAGGAAAGTTGGTGGAATTGGACCATGTACTCTACAAAGGTTATCTGCCCTAATACACAATTAAGCTAATTAGTATACTAAGGTAAGTATATGAGCCGTTTACTTACCTAAAACATTTGAAAAGAAACTTTATTCAATGTCAAGTGACATATACATGTATCAGACGCTTTCACTGATTACGAAGTTCAATGTGTCGATTTATCAATAAGGCGCTTCTTTAAATATACTTTGCTACAAGACACTTCTAATTATAGAATTTTATAAGTGTTTTGAAGCAGGTAAGTAGTTGACACTTTCATGTGTAAACTACGCCCGCAATAAAAAGTATTCAATTTTTTAAGGTAAAAATAAGGGCACAAGTTGGTCAAATCAGAGTTAAGGACTGAGTAAACTAATCTATCTAATATCCCGAATGATGTTTACAAAGTTTTAAATTCATATTCCAAGACATGGGGTTGCGCGCTTATCTTAGAAGATTGCAATTAATTTTTTAAGTTTTAAACAGGGACATGATTTTGCCTCATAACATGTAGATCAGATCATTTGGGATTTGATCTGAGAGTTTATCGAATGTCCTTAAAGACTGTCAGTGCCCTTAGTACTTAAAGTGATACGAGGTTGCACCAACAACGACAACCACAAACTATGACTTACAATATGACAACATTATGTAGTGTCCTTGAAGCAATCTTCGTGAAACTTGCCATGTTAAGGTGTTAAACATTCCCATTTATGTTAAACAAGTCCCCCTAACCATGCCAAGGATGTGACTTATCTACAGACGTAAGGATGTTCAGACGGACATACTTATGGACGACGCTTAACCAATATCCGAACCGCCTTCAGGTCTTTAGGTATATGCTTCTGACAATTCCAACTTTGGTATTGAAATGTTTCCACCCGTTCTAGATAAATACAGTGCATATCTCCAACATAATTTGACCACGCGTCATGACACTTTATGGAGTAGTTTATTATATAAATGTTTGTAGTTCCGACGCCTGCGCTGGGAGGGAGACACCAAAATCTCACCTCTCCGTCGTCTTTCTGTCTGTCTGTCCCTTTCGCGTTCACTTACTGATATATCGACAGACGATACATGTGTTACTTTGAACACCATTGTTCGTTTTAGAAATACCATAGACATGACATTGACACGTAAACATGTTGCATACGTTGCAACCTTCTCCAATGGTGACAACTGTAGCTTAACTCTTTCGGCGCCGAATTTCCAAAAGTAGACTCTTCCATGTTAATTTTTTTGGATATTTTCAGAGTATTTTGATAACTGAAATGCAAACAATGCTGTTTATTGTTTGCAAATACCTCAGTATTGCCATCGACGCTGAAAAGGTTACCAAGCTTTTTTGTTTAACCCTTTCCCACATACGATAATTCTGCAGCAGACGACTTTGAAAACATATTGGCAAAAATGTGCAATATCTCCACAAATGTTTACTCATTATATAGAGTTGAAAACATTGTGGAAAAGGGGGCAATATCTCCACAAATGTTTACTCATTATAGAGAGTTGAAAACATTGTGGAAAAGGGAGCAATTTCTCCTTTTGCCACATTGTTTTCAAAAGTCGTCTGTGCAAATGCGTCGGAATGTGTCTGCAAGTGGGAAAGGGTTAACGGCCTACTTTTTCCGATACAATTGTTACATACATACATCCGACACTTAGAATATCGATTTCAATTTTAAGATAGCGAACGATTTGTTATTCCTCTGCGGACTTTTCATTTTCAGCATGTTCTTGCAATGAAGACTGTTTAACTACAGGTTATTGTTGTTATCTACAAAATCCGGTTACAGAAGACGAAACGTGCATGTACCTTCGATCTAAATTAACTAAAACGCACGTATAATCCACGTCTGATTTACTTGTAAACGCCTTTTACGTTGTGACCAAGAGCCCAGTCAATGGTTGTGTAGATGAACGTTTTGGCAGAGAATGTAACGAAAACAACACATCACTGTTGTCCCCAGTGTTTTCAGCTGAGAGGGAGAAGATATATTTTAACCGCGAATGTGCTGCTTGCCACGGAGTTACAAAGGTCATAGAATCGGACAGTGTTATCATTTGTGACGATCTTGGTAGTTCTACGTCTATTGACTTCGGAAAAGAGATGATTACATTTTTGCACAATCCAGCATCTTCTGCCTGTTTCCTTGTATATGTCCTCTCTGGTTTAACTACCATTGAAAATCGAAAATGTCTTCTTCAAAACGTTCAAACGGCAGAAAGTATGCCACATAAACCAGAGGAAACATATACTGAGTCGGTGAATACATATTTGAACATGTCTATGAAGGATGTTCGCGACGCATGTAATAGTGGATTGTATGCGCCCGTCTTAATTGAAACGTCCTCAAAAGATAAGTGGTACCAGAATCCATTTTGTTACGTGCATGAAGAGAGGTTAGTAGTAGACAATGTGATTTGTCTAACGATGTCCAATAATATTCTTCGGGTAAAGTACTTTACTTTATTGAACCCTGGTGTCAAAGAAATTTTACAATCTAATGGAAGATACCAGAACACTAAGTTGGTTTGCTTCAAAACGGAGTCTGCTGATTTGGGAAATAAGGTAAGCACAAAGTTAACATATTAAATAAATATATATAGGTGCTACCTATATACAAACTAGAGGGCCATGATGGCCCTGGATCGATCACTTGAGTTAAGCTTTTCGATATGTCATGCCAAGAACAATAAATCATTTTGTTTTTCGGCTAAACAACATGGCCTATAGTAAATTCGTACTACATTATTATTTGCATATTAGCGAGATAATTTCGGAGGAGAAGAATTTTAAAGTTTTCACTTCAACCATATACGTCAAAACAGCCCCGCTCCCTGAATGCCATATTTTCGACCAATTACCAGAGCTTCAAGTAATCTCGAAAAGGATCACACAGGGAATATCTCTACAAAATTATTTGCAAATCGGTTTAATAATTGCGGAGAAGAAGAATTTTGAAAGTTTTCACTATAGCCATATCATGCAAAACCGTCCGCCTCCTGGCGACCTTGTTTTTCGACCAATTGACATCTGATAGAAGTTCCTAAAGGAACATTTCTACAATTCGGTCACAAGATGTCAGAGGAGAAGATTGTTAAAGTGTTCACTAAAGACAGTTAACAGTCTTGCCGCTTGGCATCGACCATGCTTTTTTTACCAATCAACAAAGCTTTAAATAATCTGATAGAGAGACATCCAAGGATCATTTCTACAAAATAAATTGAAAATCGGCCAACCAGTTTGGGAGACATTTTTTAAAGTGGTTTTCTTTTGGTTACCATGGAAATCAGAATTTTACATGGATATGCATACAATATTAATTACCCTCCAAGTCAAATTCTTTTTAATTATTTGGTAAGAATTTAAGTCATCAAAAATTATAACGCATTTTGATTTCAATAAATATCGATTTTAAAAATTATTGACTAGACGTCAGTTATTTTTAATCCGTGACTTTTGCACGACCGTAAATTTAGTCATACCCAAAATGGCGGAACCCATGAGAGTGAGCGTCCTACTAGAAAAATTCACAGGTTATTGAATTCTTTTTTTTTTTATCTCTTGTTTGTTACCTATAAACGAAATATCTAAATTATGAGTTTTTCGTATTACTTACTTTCTAATACCGTTCTGATATGGCCGGTTGGTGCGCCAGCTAGTCAAATAATAGCACGAATGTCTGCCTGCCGGGTGCCTGGTAAAACAGGACAGAATTCGGGAAGTTAACGTGCTTACGTGTCTCATAGGTCAGAAATACCTGGCCATTTCAATAGGGATGACATTTTAATATACCAACACTTTACTTAACTTTACTTTAGTTTTAATCTACAATATGCCCTTTTCGAATTGTAACTCCTTTGTGATTCTTTAAAACACACTAATACATGTGGATTTAATATTCCTTTTCTTCATTGGCTTCTATTTAACTTATTTCATGATCTAAAATATATTTATATCTCGTATATAAAACTACATTTCATAATATTTGATATTAAACGACGTTTTATGGCACGGTAGGAACGTTAGTTAACGTGTGCAATCACAACTTAGGCAACCTATCGTTGTGAATAAAGGAGAATTGAAACTCACTTACAACCAATATATCTTTTAACTTTGTATCGTTGTCACGATTATCGAAACTGAGTCGTCTACCAATAGTGTTATGCACAAAACAAAGTATGTTGATAGTAATTGTCATTCAA
This sequence comes from Serripes groenlandicus, assembly GCA_031761405.1. Lineage (NCBI taxonomy): Eukaryota > Metazoa > Mollusca > Bivalvia > Cardiida > Cardiidae > Serripes > Serripes groenlandicus. Next base: position 64,582,724 of record JASEVX010000005.1, on the reverse strand, counting down.
TCCATAAATAATGTGACGTCATAGAATTTCCTGTACGTTGAGTTCAAAAGTTTTTTGTTTTTTTTCATTTGATGGCGACACATCGACACTTAGCACAATAACCCAAGTTTTACTTATGTCTTTGCAGTACAATACTTGCCGACCGATATTCTGTCCAAACGGTAATGTCCGCAGTCGGGATGGAAAATGTATTTTTATCGGAACAGTATTATCTGACGGAAGATCAAACATGTTTGCACAGCTACAACTTGAACCTGCCGATAACGCTCTGGATAATGTGGATAGTAATGTAATGAAGAACGACATTTTAAAGGCATTACAACTGCCTACTGAATGGAAACTGTCATTGATTGCTATATATATGGATAACACTCGTGATAGAAGAACAAGAAAAGACGAAATATTGGTTGGTATACATTCAAGAACAAGACAACTAGCCAGAGCACTGGAAACCTTGAAATCACAGCTTGAGTACAATGTCGTCATCCATAAAGGAGAATTGAAATTCACTTACAAACAAAGCATATTTCCACAATCACTTATTCTCACGGAGGCGACGACGAAAATCCATCTACATGAACAACCAGTTACGTTATGTATGACACAAAGAAGGTTGACATTTAATGTATCCCTTTATCCAAACTATGCGACGTGCTGGAATTCCATTTACAAAGATTTAGCAGTGAACTTACTAGCTGTACAAGTTACTAAGTTGTACTTGTGTTCTATCGTCGAACTGACCCCAGGAGAGTTTCGATTATTAGCAAACGATTCTGTTCTCTTCTATGTTTTACGAAATGTGTATTTGTATGACAAGGAGTCAAGATTTGCGTTGAAGATTCAGGTTTTGTACCATTGACTGCAGACGGTCCTACTCCCAGACAATACTTATATATTATTCTTTATATGTCAATTGTACTGGTGACGTTTTTATCTAATGTCAGTCAGTCAGTATTTCCAAGTTCAAGATTATTTTGTAAATAATGATCATTGGCTCAAAGATCATCACACACTCTTATGACATAACCTACATGTGTCCTTCTTGGAGATTAAAAGCGGTCAGAAATTGCAACAGCTTACTTGTCATGTTGTTTTAAATCGTACATCTGTTATATTATGCAATATTGTGTGAATTGGGAAAATATTAGTTTGAGCAATGTGGGTGTTTTACACGATATATCCAAGTGTTGTCTGAAGCAAGCATATTTAAAAACGTCTTACAGGCGAAGATTATTCAGGCAATCTCAGTTTTAAGCAACACGTTAACTCGGTGCTGAACTCGAGATGGAGATCACAATTTTAAAATGTTGAAACCTCTTCAAATACTACTAATAGTGACAACAAAGCAAGCAATAAATTGTTCGACAATATTTTGGCAGCAAATGTTGAAATCAGTCAACTGAAAGTCATGAAATTGTACACGATTTTACTTATTGGGTAAAGCTACCCAGGAAAAATAAAACATAAACGATCAATATTAAGATGTTTTATGTACTGGAAAGTGAAATTATTACTCTAATGTTATCCCAGGATATAAAACCATCATTATGGACTATGCATAATGTATCGACACAGATCAGCCTGCGCAGTCCGCAAGGTTTATCCGGGCCGACAAATTCCCTCTCAATGTCCACAATGTTGGTTTTTCTCGTGGACCGGCTCATATTTCAAAACAACTTTTGAACAGTTTTAAAACGTTGACTATACTATCTGTTATCTTGAGCTTAGCACCTTTAAGAGTTGTTAATTGCATAGCGCGTCTCAAGTCATCTGTATGACATAAACGGGATGAATAAACAGTTATATTTGGCTGCATATTCAACTCAACTGGTCGTGAAGTCACGTTTATGTCAGTTAGTTTAAACTTATTTATTTTACATCGATTGCGAAACAAGCTTTCAGCTTATATTAATCACGCTCGATGTCTGCTTCCTGGAGACTTAACCAGTACTCGCGCCGTTTGTGTTGAACAGCCCAAAGTCAGAACCCGCTCATCAGGGGAATAAAACCCAGGACGCCGACTCTCTACCTCTGAACCATTGTCTTCCACGATGTCAGTTACCACCTGATGAGCTTTAGCTCTATCATAAATAACTAGATACTCTTTGCGAGAACTGCCAATATGTAAGCAATAATTAATGGATATGAGCATATAACTTCTCTATGTTTCATTATTTGCATATGAAACAGTTTTTCCTCTCTGTCATTTATAACTAGATACTCTTTGCGAGTACTGCCAATATGTAAGCAACAATTAGAGGATATGAGCACTGTGGGTAAGTTCATTTAACTGTTCTATGTTTCAATATTCGAAAATGAAACATTTTTTTTTCTCTCTGAATATATTTAGTATTATCATAATCACCGTATGAGCCACACTAACACTGCAACTGATGCTACGTCTATACCAAAGAACTTGAAAGACGTCAGAAGAAATATGGCCCGCTGCCATACACATTAATATTTAACAATTTCATGGAGTTATCTATTCAACGGGTGGGTACTTTGATTATTCCCGTTGATTGTTCGCCTTCTTTAAGCACGTTACTGCAATTGGTCCTATTTTGTTTATTATTTTTTTAAAGCAGTATTAAGAAAATAATCGGTACAGCTGATACATCTATCGACGTGTTTTCTGTCAATCCGGACTCAAACCTTGGCGTTCGAGCATGCGGTATTCGAGGGCTTGGCGTGAAACGGTTGTAACTAAACATTTTATTTCTTTACCAAGGTTAATCACCTCGCCATGAAGTCTTTATAAGAGTTAAAATCATTTTTCTTGGTAAAAAATGTTGAAAGCCGAAGCAGCCAATTAAAATACACAATTTTACTAGCACGCGCCAGAGTATCATATGTGTTAGATACATGTGAATTTTACATGCATTCGTCTTTCTACGAAATGTAGTCCATTAAGGAATATAAATTCTTGATTTGATTTGAATCGACATATTAAGAAAAGGGATATTAAGAAGACGGACATTAAATACAAAATGGCAATGACCAGATCTTCACGGGAGATTACAAGAGGACAGTGACGCAACTTAGCCCTCATTCCGAAGAATCCCTTCATGGTGTACATTATTTTGTATCATTATCCGAGACCTTTTTGGAGCAGTCTTGGCTACGAATACATAGATTAGTTTTCGAACAATGGAGACATATGAGAGAGTACAAGCATGGCCGTAACTTGCAAATATTCAAAAATAATACCAGCATCAGGTCACATTTTTATACAACATATACACATTATTTCAGAGATATATGTAACCTGACGTAGATTTGATAGTCCTTTAAAATACACAGGGCTACCGGAAGCAGGGCAGGTTAATGTGATACTATGTTGTCACTGTAGCAATTATCAGTAGCAATTATTCTATCAAGAATTTTATCTCCTTCCTTTTCAAAAGCATGCTATGAATTTTCTCGAAGCGTGATATCTCCGCTCTATGCGGTCCTTTGTTAAAAGCCACGGAACCCAGCGGGCACTAAGTTAATGCATATGTATATGTTCTGTCAATATTCTATGCACATTTCCTCTTCTTATTCAAGTGAGGTAATCTACATCGCGCGATGTGTATCTGTGATCTTGATCAGTGACATCCTTGATTTTTCGCAACTGACGTCATATTCAGCGATGCCTTCCGTCCACGACGCGTGTCATCATGTATGTCCTCTCTCCCATCTTTGAACTGTTTGTTCCATTTCAAACCAGTGATCGCGATATGGCATGCTTAATAGCTGAATCTTATAGTATATCTCGAGTCTGCGTCGGCGTTTTACCGAGATTTACACTAATTTTGTGATTGTGCTGTGAAAATGTAGGGAACATTTAAAAGTGACCATTTATCTTTGTGATGAGGCTTATTTCTGACGAAGAATAGAGTTCAACTAAATATCATATTTCCGAAAACATTTTTTAAAAGCGGACATTTGTTCGATGTTTAGTATGAAACTGAGTTTATACTTAACCAACAACAGTTACAATTCATATGTTTACTTATGCACTATCCATTATATGACTAAGCATCGTGCCTTGACAAAGGCCACACTACCATAATCGCCGCTAGCAGGGATCGAGCCCTGAAGTTAACAATTGGTATGAAAGTGATACAGGTGTAGATTAATGTAGGGCATGGAGTATACAACTGGTATGGAAATGGTACAGGTGTATATTAATATAGGGCCTAAAGTTTACAATTGGTATGAAAATGGTTCATATGTAGATTATTATAGGGCGTACAGTTTACAATTGGTAACACAATGGTACAGGTGTATATTAATAAATGGCCTAAAATTTACAATTGGTATGCACATGGTGCAGGTATAGATTCATGTATGGCATAGAGTTTAAAATTGGTATTGACATGGTTCAGGTGTAGATTAATGTAGGGTCTAAAGTTTACAATTGGTTTGAAAATGGTACAGGTGTAGATTAATAAAGGGCCTAACGTTTACAATTGGTATGCAAATGGTACAGGTGCAGATTAATAAAGGGCCTAAAGTTTCCAATTGCAATGAAAATAGTACAGGTGTAGATTGGTGTATGGCCTAAAGTATACATTTGGTATAAAAATGGTATAGGTGTAGATATTTTTACGGCCTAAGGTTTTTCAATTGGTTTGAACGTGGTTCAGATGAAGACTAATGTAGGGCTTAGAGCTTACAATTGGTATGAACATGGTTCAGTTGTAGATTAATGTAGGGCCTAAAGTTTACAATTGGTTTGAAAATGGTACAGGTGTAGATTAATATAGGGCCTACAATTTACAATTGATATGAAAATGGTACAGGTGTAGATTAATGTACGGCTTAATGTTTACAATTGGTATGAACATGGTTCTGGTGAAGATTAATTAGGGCCTAAAGTTTACAATTGCAATGTAAATGGAACAGGTGTAGATTGGTGTATGGCCTAAAGTATACAACTGGTATGAAAATGGTACAGGTGTAGGTATTGTTACGGCCTAAGGTTTACAATTGGTATGAAATGGTACAGGTGTAGATTAATATAGGGCCCACAGTTTACAATTGATATGAATATTGTACGTATGTAGATTATTATAGGGCCTAAAGTTTATAATTGGTATGCAAATGGTACAGGTGTAGATAAATACGGCCTAAATGGTATGCAAATGGTAAAGTATTATATTCATATAAGGCCTAAAGTTTACAATTGGTATGAAACTGGTACAGGTGTAGATTAATGTATGGCATAACGTTTATAATTGGAATGAAAATGCTACAGTAGATTAATATAGGGCCTAAAGTTCACAATTGGTATGAAAATGATACAGGTGTAGATTAATATAGGGCCTAAAGATTACAATTAGTATGAATTAGTAAACATTGCATCCCTTTGGTGATGACTATAATAACGAAGGCTAACAGAGAACATAGATGACAGGAAAAGGTAAGGGTACATTTATTTCTGTTTGTTCCCTTCTATTTCACATGATGCAGTGGAACTGGCCTCATAGTAAAGGTCTACATTTTATACTGAAGGTACCGACCAACGTCTTATGAAACGGGTTAAACTATATTTCTTTGAATATATGCAGTTCCCACTTTTAAACATCAGAAACAATTTTCCGACGAAGAGCACCTTTATATATCTGGGCCACATTTAAGCATACTATTCATCAAAAACTGTTCCAGGGTCCGAGGTCATAAATATTGTATCTTATCTTAGACTCATTCATTCTGATTGGTTAATACTGAGTATAAAGTCGGGATAAACCAATCAGCTTTTTTTATTCTGATTCTGAAATTTGAGAAAAGTTTTATCTTATTGGACCCAGACTTGAAAAAAAAGTGCTATTGTATCAGAAATATTAACCATTTCTCTCCGAGTATCACAAAGTCGACTCTTCCATGTTGAAAATTGGACGACTCCACTTTTCGTCCAACAGAAAATGTGATAAATTTAACTGTTTAAGTGGCAAACAATGCAGATTTTGGGTCTCACGTGAATCTACAGTGTTTGCAAAAGCCTTCAATTGCCTTTGGCAGCGAAAGGGTTAAGTAGTTTTAACATCTTCCAGGAACGAATTGGAAAGGATATAAGATAGTTTGAGAAAATACATGTCAACTGTGCCTTTGCAGAACCTGTCGGAAAAGTTTCTTCACGGTGATCGATGCGATTATGTAGTTAATAATATGGCTGATGACAAGATGGGCGCTTTTTGAATATTTCACCCAAAACATGTAATGATGCTATTTTATGAGATTAAGGTAGACTACCAATGAATATTTATTCTGCCAAACACTGTATAACATACTGGATACATTTTCTTAGTACGCCAAGACATAGATGTATTCGGATATGTTATGAAATGTTAATGCGTTATGACCTTGGTCACAACAATTGGGTTACAAATATTAGGAAAATATTTAATATGAACGGTTTTGGTTTTGTATGGGCCCGTCAGTCAGTTGATAATACTGAGATTTTTATACAGGCGTATTCTTCAAGTATATGCAAACCTCGGCAGATAAGTGTAATGTCAATAGTAAATTTCATTATTGACGCCGCGTGGAAGCGCGGCGTCAGTATGGAATAGGTTTTAATTTTGTACCATGGGGTGACGTAATCAAAAAGGGAGAAACCCACAGATATTATTGTAAAGAAAAACTCTGTAATATGTTTGAAAAAACAGCCTATATGGTTGAATAAATTGTATTAACTGATTTAAGAAACAAGAAGATACAAAATATGTACATCTTTCACAGTTGTTACAAAACTTTAGATACATTTAAATTGTGTTTAATAACTGTTCCCAAACTAATTAGGCTAAGCTTTTTTTATGAGTTGATTTACGGAGTTCACTAGGCTACGCTGTTTTAATTGTTTGGTTTACAAATTTATTGAAAATCTTGTTAACACTCTGGAAGCCGCATTTTTTACTTGAGCATGTTGAAACTTTGTCAGAATGTTTGTCTTATGATATCTAGCCCAAGTTTGAATATAGGTCATGTCGGGTCAAAAACTAGGTCACTAGGCTAAATTGAAGGAAAATCTTGTTAACACTCTGGAAGGCATATTTTAAACTTGAGCATGTTGACACTTTGTCAGAAAGTTTGTCTCGATTATATCTAGGCCAAGTTTGAAACTGGGTCATGTCGGGTAAAAAACTAGGTCACTAGGCCAAATTTAATGAACATCTTGTTAACACTCTGGAAGCCGTATTTTTGGCTTGAACATGTTGAACATTTGTCAGAATGTTTGTCTTAGTGATATCTAGGCCGAGTTTGAATATAGATCATGTCGGGTCAAGAACTAGGTCACTAGGCCAAATTTAAAGAAAAGCTTGTTAACACTCTGGAAGCCTTGAGCATGTTGAAACTTTCACCGAAAGTTTGTCTTGATGATATCTAGGCCAAGTTTGAATATTGGTCATGTCCGGTAAAAAACTAGGTCACTAGGCCAAATGTAAGGAACATCTTGTTAACACTTTGGAAGCCACTTTTTTGGCTTGAGCATGATGAAACTATGTTGGAATGTTTGTCTTAGTAATATCTAGACTAAGTTTGAATGTAGGTCATGACCGGTCAAAAACTAGGTCACTAGGCTAAATTTAAGGAAAGTCTTATTAACACTTTGGAAGCCACATTTTTGGGTTGAGCATGTTGAAACTTTCTCGGAATGTTTGTCTTAGTGATATCTAGGTAAAGTTCGAATATGGGTCACGTCAGGACAACTAGGTCATTAGGCTAAATTGCAGAACAATCTAGTTAACACTATAGAGATTGCATTTTTGACTTGAGCAGCTTGAAATTTTGTCAGAAAATTTGTCTAGATGATATTGCCATTGGCGCTGAAAGAGTAAAGTCTTATATAACCCATTCTCAGGTGAGCGATTCCAGGGCATCATGGCCCTCTTGTTTCCAATTTATTTCTGTTGTATTACTAAACTTAAAACGTTCCTCCCCATACAGTTGTTCATTCAGACCATTGTATTATTGCTATATGTTGACTATACATGAAAACTTTTTCTTTTAATTTCATAAATGCTTAATTTCGATATTAAATATCTTTAAACTTGTTAGAATTATTTGTATATTTTGTTTATATACTCTCGTTTTTTGTTATCATACTTCTGCTTAACTGGAAGAAGAATCGACTTCCCTCTCTCCTTCCAAAGCTTGTGTCACACTTAACTTATAACTAGAGGCATTAACACTTAAGTTAATATCTGTTAATATTTCAGTATCTATGTTTCTTGTTTGTCTAATTGATCTAGTTAGAGCAGATTTAAAATTAAGAAACTTCAGCTTGTTTTGTTGCAGTCAATGTTAAGCAAACGGTAAAACAAATAGTTTGAAGACTTAACTCGTCATTTCACGACTAAATGTTACATGCTGAATATCATATAAATCGTAGCATATAAAGTATATACTCCACTCCCTACGTCAAAATGGACCCTTTTTGCTATTGATAACATTTTATTATAGACTATGGTATCCAGGTGAGCAATAAGGAACATCTCGGCCTTCTTGTTTAAGATAAAAGTACATTTGGCCTTCTTTACATCCTGTCCGTTTGCACAGGTTATTTAAATGTATTGAACTGCATCTGCTTCCCTTTAAGTCATGCCTTAAAAGCATGCGCGGCGTCTTTGATGCTTAGCATCAAAATTCGTCTTGTTATCATTTTAAAAGAGAATTATTATTTGAACCATATGAAATTTCGTTCTACTTCAGATTCTTTTCGCAAAAGTTGTCATTGGGGGGGGGGGGGGGGGGGGGGGGGGGGGGGGGGGGGGGGGGGGGGGGGTCTCCCAGAATTGATCTTATACACACAACAATACTCATCAACACCTGCATGATTGTTATGTACTATTTAATCGCACGATACAACAAACACGCTTTGCTACATCGTTTAGTTATATGGTTTATCTAACCTGTTTTTATTCCGAACGAATTTGTAAACGACCATTTGATTGACTGACGCAAAGGTCAATCTGAGACGACTTATATGGGGAAGTCGTCAGATATATATACGAGCGAGCGAGCGAAGTTTATTAGTCGCCGGGTAGAAGCCCGCGACTTCTATTTTTAATAGCTTTTCGGAAATGACATGGGAGGAGAAATTATTATTAGAAAAAAAGAAATTTAAATGTCTTGAACATATTGCAATTGCGTTTGTTTAAAAACACTAAGTTATGACACATCTAGAATGAAATAAATATTCTGATGTTTTAAGTATTTGCAGTTTCTTTATTTTGACTCGCATTTTTTTTATTTTTTTTTATTTACGAAGACAAAAACTGTCCCTATTAGACTTGCAGCAGACTGTTGTGTGTCAATATCGAGATAAAAATCACGTCGAATTCTCCTTTTAATAGTAATTTTAACTTACTGAAAGTTATTTTCATGTTCAAAGAGATGTCTTGATTTATGAAGAATGCATTTAATAATGTTTAACCATGTATATGTAAAATATGAACTGTTTCTAAGCTACATATGTTGATCAAGTGACTACCGAATACCGACTGCGTAGATAAATCTCCTTTGCAGAGATCCGTTTTTTATACTTACTTACAAATAGTTAATTATAGGTGATAAAATGTTTATTTGGTTCCAAGCAAATGAAGAAAAGAACAAACTGAGATTAAACTGGTTTTAGTATAAAAATCAAAGCGCCAATGGCACTGTAGTGGCGATCGTATGGAAAATCCTGCAAAGTAACAAGCAGTATATCGGTGTAGGGCTTGCGATGACTCTGGTGCGGGTATATTTGAGAATGTATCAACCCTGCATCTTTTGACAGTAGAATAATGTTAGTTTGCCAGAATGTTGTCTTGGTGATTATTTAGTTACGTTCTGAAATTGGTCATGATGTGTTCAAAATTAGGCCATTCCAAAGTTATGAAAAATCTAGTTGGTATTCGATAGACTACCGTTTTAGCTCATTAGAATGACTATTTGTAATCTAAATTGTTTGGGTAATCACATGTTTATCACCAGGTCGTTAGGCCATATTAAGATAAAATATATTTTACACTTTAGAAATGACTAAAGAAAGGAGAGAAAACAGTATCCATTAGTTTGGTGTTTGTTTCAATTATGTCCGATATTAAACAGGTCTGTTCAATTTAGTCCCTTCACATTGCATGATTGAGGGTTGTCACAGTGTATTTATATGTCTCTGAGGTTGTTAAACTGCTTCGAATAATGTGAGTGCAAAAACAAACACAAAACATGCTCCAAAAGCACAATTTCACTATTTGCCAAACTGTTTAATTTATGAAAATATAGGCATATATTATAATGCTAGATCTTCAAACTCAATTAGGCTACACTGTCAGCATTGATTGCTAATTGACTATAGAACGTGCAGACGTGTATACATAACGTGTGTACACACTGCCATCGTGCGTCCTTTAAACCTTTGTAAACCAGTCTTATTATCTAGACGCTTTCATATATTTAAACAAGTACAAAATAAAGCGTTTATAATATTGAGATTTGCAAGCTTTTCTGGTTTTTGGTCTCGCGAGCTATTTATAGAACCTTTTGGAATTTCCAGATTTGAGTATCACCAGAGTTGTCGTTATTTGCAAGGCAGAACGCGCAATGATATTTATTATCTGCCAAATCATGACGAAGATAATCAGAGTACAACCAACTCCTGCCGAATCAGGTTAAAGGTCAAAAGGTTACGGTTGACTACAGTAAAAATAAAACGAGGCACAGGAGTATCATGATACTCTGCATAGCGTACCCAAGACGCCCGATGATATTTATTATCTGCCCAAACATGAAGAAAGATAATATGTAAATAGTTTAACTCTATTTAGATATTTTCTCGATAAATCTCAAATATTAGTACCAATCCGGTATCAAAGTAGCACTAACATTATCATTATTAATCGTGTGCCTGCATCACTGATGGAACTATATATATATATGGCGGTTTAACGGAAGTGAGTAAATTGCCTTTGCAGAAATATCCAACCGATTGTTCAAATACGACTATATAATTTTTTTTTCGTTGTTGTTGTTTTGGTAGCACTGTGGCGATTGTCAACCAATCGCCACAATTACTTTGAATGAACACTCTCTGCCTATAAAGAGAGTGTAAAGAACGACAATTATGCGAAGAAAAAACGAATCGGGTCTTTCGTACACAATTATTTCGCCCATGAACATTTTAAACGTGTCATTAGATTCTCTACAGTAATTTTGCTTGCTATCTTTATATTGTTATGCATCATTGACACAAGGGCGCTCATCGTTACATGTATATACTTTTAAAACGCACCCTCTGCCTATAAAAAGAATGTTATGAACGATAACTATGCGAAGAAGAAACGAATCGGGTCTTTCGTACACAATTATTTCGTCCTTGACAATTTGCTTGCGATCTTTATAGTGTTATGCATCGTTGACACAAGGGCGCTTATCATTATATAATTTTAAAACATGAGTAGATTAATGATTGGCAAGATTACTCATTTCCTGTTTATGATAAATAATTAGTTGGCTGTGTATATGGTCAACCTACCTTAGAATGGAGATTGATCATAAACAATGAAAGGCTTCAATTATATTTCAATGTAGGACATTCACTTCGATGACAAAAAAAATGCAAGTTATGATACATTTTCACTTGAACCAACTCCTGATGTTCCAATATGCCCCTCAGTTGATAACTGTTTTTTCGAATGCTATAATGTAAATGTTATGCATAACTGCAGTATGGATTTCCGGCGACATTGATGCGTTGCATCAACTTTCTCTTGTGTCTGGTTTTAATGAGATTGTTTTGAACTATACGGGTAATTTTGAACTGCGCTGCACTGCGAATATTTGCGTGTCAAATCTACAAGAGCTTTGAATCCTTTATTGTATAATTGTAATGTTTACCCTAAGTGCTTAATGAAACGTGTTGATGCCTTTGTTGGATGTATTTCAGCGTACGTCTTTGACATTTGGGCTAATACAAAACAGAAGGAAATAGAATGTATCCATTTACTTTTGAAGCACACTTTTGAATGAACAAACAATCAGCTAGTTCTGCAGCAATATAGGCGGTTAACTAGCTTGCAACTTAGTAAGTCAGATTATTATCGTGATATATATGTGATTAACATGATATTTATCGTGTTAGCTACTAAATGAGAAAACTATTTCTAGACATATGTTTAGCGATGTTAAAACTAGTTATGTAACTAGTTATAAACTGGGTAGTGTTAACCCTCCCTCAATGTTATCCGTTTTCGTATGCGTTGCGATTTGTAATAACTAATTAAGTTTTAAAAAAAATATGTGTGACTAACGCAATTTTTAATATTTACTTCACACGCATGAAACAATACTAACATATCCAACATTTAACAATATTAACTTATGTATCGTCAATTTAATCGCGTCTACTTTAAGCAACATATTTAAGTTAATGTCCCATTAGACGAAAGTTTACTATAACCCTATGGTCACCATGCATACACTCATATCTTCCACCTGGATCTATCTCTCCACTCTCGACTCTCATTCTGACCTATAGAATGATCTGGACAGCACTCACACACGATGTAGTTCTCACACCTTCCAACCCCAACTTTATATTGTGTATGAATTTATACGAAATATGACTTCGCTTCACAATCAATATGAAATATGACTTTGATTCACAATCAATATGAAAATCTATGCTTCACAATCAATACTGAACATATCTTTGCTTCACAATTCCAATGAAGCATTACTTGACTTAGCAACAAATTTGAATCATGATTTTGTTTCACAATAGATATGAAACATGAATTTGCTTTAGTCAATATTGAACATGGCTTCGCTTCACAATCTATATGAAACATGACTCTGCGTCTCGATCAATAATAAACATGACATCGTTTCACAACCAATATAAACATCATATTTGCAATCAATCAAACATGACTTTGATTCACAATCAAAATGAAACACGACTTTGCGTCTAGATCAATATGAAACATGGCATTGTTTCATAATCAATACAAACATAACCTTGCTTTGCAATCAATACGAAACATGACTTTGTTTTATAATCAATTTACATATGACAATGCTTCACAATCAATATTAGTGTTAATGTTTGACTGGTTATTATTTTCTAATGTTTAATCATGGTCAATCATGCACAGCTGCAATAACTCGGAGACTATATAATAAATCATACGGAGATGTACAAATACAGTGTTTCACCATTTTATTTCGATTTGTTTTAAACAAATTCAAAGCCATGTTCTCGTATTTTCTCATGTTTATAAGTACCAGTATCATACATTATACCGCATTGTTAAACATATCGAAAAACATATAATAAAATCAAAGCACTGCAGTGCTGACGGTCTGGGGGCTGCTGGAAGGTTGGATAAGTAGGGGAAATGTGAAAGGAAATAACAATTGCAGCTTATGTTTATGTATTTATTGTCAAGAAGTTGAAAGAGTATGTCAAAAATAGTAAATTTTATTAAACTGACAATTTAAAAACAGAAGCAAACGGTGTAAATGTTAATATCTATCTGTCTGATTCGGTATTTTCCGGATAAATAATTACGGAGAATGCCGGAAAGTATGATCATCCTAATCAAAAATGCATGGCATATAAAGCTGATTACACCATGTATAAATTAGTATGGACCGAATATATTACCAAATGCATTGCGTAATATGATTTGTTATGAACACATACATAATAATTCACCAGGTATAAAGATACGTGCAGGCACTTCATATATTAAAACATACATCGCATCTATTGACCAATATACAACGTTCAAATGTAAAACTACTGCATACACAAACAAATACACCACACATGACGTTGTTTGTACAACGTATAATGGTTATTTTACTGTTTCAACACTATTTTGCACTGCATATTATTCAATAATCACCACATATAATAGAAAAGGCACTGCATATCATAAATAATGTACCACGTCAAATGAACTATTAACCTCATATACGTGAAAGTGTACTGCGTATAATACAATACAACATACTAAGACATTAAAGGCGTTCCATAGAAGGACCTTGTTGGCACTATACTATATCGCACACCTGAGTGCAAGAGCTCACAAGTATACACATTTAAGGCATGAAGAATCAAAGGGAAATTTGACAGCAGGTTTAGGCAGAATATTTTGAAGTTTCTGCATTATTATATTGAGAAAAATGTTAATATTAAATCACATTCCATCAAGTTGAAATAGTTCTTTAAACCATGTACATTGTACTAGACTGGGAGAAAGTGTTTGAAATATGCAAAACTCATCAAGACAATTATTCTGACAAAGATTCAAAATGCAACATCCAGTGTATTATCAAGATTTTCCTTCATTTGGCCTAGTGACCTACTTGTGTTTACCCGATATGACCCTTATTCGAACATGGACTAGATATCACTAAGATAAACATTCTGACCAAATTTTAAAAAACGTGGCATCTACAGTGTTGACAAGATTTTCCTCCAATTTGGCCTAGTGAACTAGTTTTTTAACACACATGACCAATATTCAAACTTGGCCTACATATCTTCAAGACTAACATTCTGATACAGTTTCAACATGCTCAAGTTAAAAATGCAGCCACCATTGTGTTAACAATATTTCCCTTCAATTTGGCCTAGTGACATAGTTTCTGACCCAATATGACCCATATTCGAACTTGATTTAGGTATCATTAAGACAAGCATTCTAACGAAAATGCCGATGATACATGTACCTCCACAGATCTTGCACAGCACGATTGAGGGAGAGGTTTGCGTTTGCACGCTACCTCCACAACTTAGTTATTGGTCCATTGGTGGCTGAAGAGGTGAGGTCTCATTCCCTTTACTGCCACTCTCCCTCTCTTGTGGGTACTGCCCTCTCTATCTCCTTCAGCCCTCCTTCTTTTATAGGGCATATTGTAGTACTGTTACTCTGACACTTTTGTGATAAACTGTGTGTTAAATTGCTACCTTCTGTGAAGAGCGCTACTGGAATCTGATTAATGATGCGATGACCCGGCTTTTATAACCTGCGAGACACATTGGATGGTCGGCCAGACGCCGCCTTTCACCGGTCAATGTCTGCCCGATGTCCGGCCGGGCTCTGAGCGGCGAATTTGGCCCGGCGCTCGCCAGATATGTATGTTAATGCGTTATGACCTTGGTCACAACAATTGGGTTACAAATATTAGGAAAATATTTAATATGAACGGTTTTGGTTTTGTATGGGCCCGTCAGTCAGTTGATAATACTGAGATTTTTATATAAGCGTATTCTTCAAGTATATGCAAACCTCGGCAGATAAGTGTAATGTCAATAGTAAATTTCATTATTATCATTTTAAAAGAGAATTATTATTTGAACCATATGAAATTTCGTTCTACTTCAGATTCTTTTCGCAAAAGTTGTCATTGTTTAAATGATAGAGGGGAGCAATCAAGCTTCCATAGCACATATATTGTGCAGATGAACATGCTGATCTGTATCTATATTGTTTTTTAAAGCCAACTTGTACCTTTTCCCATGCACTTGAAAATGAAAAATAAACTTAAAACGGGCAAAGTCTGGACAAAGATATAATTATCTTAGTGTAGTATTGCATTCAATCTCATCAAAATTAGACCAAAATACTTTGCTGTGACCTTAATATACTGGATCTGACTGAAACGTATAGAGGGGGGGGGGGGGGGGGGGGGGGGGGGGGGGGG
The DNA here is from genome assembly GCA_031761405.1 of Serripes groenlandicus. Classification (NCBI taxonomy): domain Eukaryota; kingdom Metazoa; phylum Mollusca; class Bivalvia; order Cardiida; family Cardiidae; genus Serripes; species Serripes groenlandicus. Next base: position 64,567,037 of record JASEVX010000005.1, on the reverse strand, counting down.
GGGGGGGGGGTCAGGGTCTCCCAGAATTGACCTTATACACACAACAATACTCATCAACACCTGCATGATTGTTATGTACTATTTAATCGCACGATACAACAAACACCCGTGCTATACAATCGGAGAATATAACCACCGCTTTGCTACATCGTTTAGTTATATGGGATATCTAACCTGTTTTTATTCCGAACGAATTTGTAAACGACCATTTGATTGACTGACGCAAAGGTCAATCTGAGACGACTTATATGGGGAAGTCGTCAGATCTATATACGAGCGAGCGAGCGAAGTTTATTAGTCGCCGGGTAGAAGCCCGCGACTTCTATTTTTAATAGCTTTTCGGAAATGACATGGGAGGAGAAATTATTATTAGAAAAAAAGAAATTTAAATGTCTTGAACATATTACAATTGCGTTTGTTTAAAAACACTAAGTTATGACACATCTAGAATGAAATTTTTTCTTCAGATGTTTTCAAAATAAATGACAATTAATTTATCAATATCAGATAAATTAAATGTTCAGGTTAAAGTTTAAGACTGATCCGATTGTCCTTGTATAATGTATATCTTGTTTAATTCATCTCAGTGTCAGAGATTTGATAGATATATTTAAATTACAAATACATAAACAAAAATATAATTAGAAGCCAAATAGCCATGACATAAGAAATCAATGCAATAGTAATGAGATGCTATGTATTGTCACGGACGATTTTCTTCTTTTAAAGAAATGTGGTGTGGTTTTTTTATATTAAAATTGCTATTTTGGCATCAACAGTTATTTGTATCGATCTAAAAGCTAACCCTTTACAATATACAACTCATCTGCTGTAGGCGACAGTAAAAGGATGTGTACACACATGTGGGAATCACTTTATAAATGATATAATAATTGATCATGTTCAAACTGCTCATTAAGAGTTTGTTTTTCTTTTTGGCACTATGTTCTGTTAAAGAAGTCTCAAAATGCGTCAACTATTCCAAAAATCAGGGAATGTCATTTGGTAGCAAAGACCGGAGCAACACGTCGAAGTTTCAACAGGTAAGTATTAACTGTAACACCTGTCGAGAAACATGCCTTGATGTTTGGTTCAGTATTGTTTAAAATTTGATTTAAATAAATAACAATGAGTCGTTTAAACCTTAAGATGTCACTTGAGGCTTACTCTTAACAGCCATTAGTCGTAAGCAATACGATTATATATTGTCCTTATTTCTATGCCAATTGTCTAGATAAATAGGAAAAGTTTACGATCCTTTCTACTATTATAATCTCTCTCTCTCT
>JASEVX010000005.1:64414600-64565551 GCA_031761405.1 Serripes groenlandicus | reverse complement strand
ACCATTTTTAAAGTATCTGGTATAAACCGGCCGGGGATCAAACCCATGACCTTTCGCAACCAGGGCGTACACTCTCCACTACACCACCAAGGCGGTAATATACATCAAATGTTCCGATGTAATTGCTTCAGTCTTGATTGAATGTTATTTACATCTACATGTATGCAAGAAATAAATAGAGAAGTTAAACAAATGTTTACCTTGTTCGTTCTCTCTAACTACTCAATGTAACCCTTTCCCAAATACAACATATCTGTAGCAGACAACTTTGAAAATGGCCAAGCAAAAATACAGAAACTCTCTATAGATAATACAACAGTTATTGAATAGGTTCTCATCATGAGCGATTTCTACTTTTGCCAAATGTTTTCAAATTTCGTCTGCTGCAGAGGCGTCAGAAACCGCCTACATCTGGGAAAGGGGTAACACTAAGACATGGGTACTCTCATTGACAGATTCTTTTTGAGTAACAACAACATAGGGTTTGACGGTCAAAACAGGATTAAAGAATATAATCTGGAGCTCTGACTATGACTATCTATTGAGACGATTTTTTTTCTCAATCCTTTGTTTGAATTAATACTTTCAAGCATACCGGCGCATTTTGATGACTTTTGAAAATATTGTGTTTGTGTGTATATCTGTCTATGCATTTGTATGTCTATCTGTCTATGTATGTCTATCATCATGTATGTTTTTCACTGTGTATGTCTATCAGTATGTTTTCATGTCCCTCTCTTAATATATTTCTATCATCATGTATGTTTTTCACTGTGTATGTCTATCAGTATGTTTTCATGTCTCTCTCTTAATATATTTATATCATCATGTATGTTTTTCACTGTGTATGTCTATCAGTAAGTATTCATGTCTACCAGTAAGTATTCGTGTCTCTCTCTTAATGTATGCCTATCTGAATTTATGTCTATCTGAGTGTATGTCTATCTGTATTGCTATATTTGGGTAACCTAAGCCGGTCTCTTAAGTCATGGATGTAGAATGTGAACATTGTAAATCGTGTTGATCAGACAGTGTAGTTATAATATTGCAATTTAACTTCTAAGTATATATTAAAAATAAGACTATCTTTCTCTCTTTTTCTCTCTTCTCATCTGTCACTCTCTCTCTCTCTCTCTCTCTCTCTCTCTCTCTCTCTCTCTCTCTCTCTCTCTCTCTCTCTCTCTCTCTCTCTCTCTCTCTCTCTCTCTCTCTCTCTCTCTCTCTCTCTCTCTCTCTCTCTCATTCTCTCTCTCATCTCTCTCTCTTTCTTTCTATCTTCTCTTTCTTTCTTTCTCTCTTTCTTTCTCTCTCTCTCCTCTCTCTTCTCTCTCTCTCTATGTCTATCTCTCTGTCTCTCTGTCTCTCTGTCTCTCTGCCTGTCTCTGTCTCTCTCTGTCTCTCTCTCTCTGTCTCTCTGTCTCTCTGTCTCTCTCTCTGTCTCTGTATCTCTGTCTCTGTCTCTCTGTCTCTCTCTCTGTCTCTCTCTCTGTCTCTCTCTCTGTCTCTCTGTCTCTCTCTGTCTGTCTGTCTGTCTCTCTCTCTCTCTCTCTCTCTCTCTCTCTCTCTCTCTCTCTCTCTGTCTCTCTCTCTGTCTCTCTCTCTCTCTCTCTCTCTCTCTCTCTCTCTCTCTCTCTCTCTCTCTCTCTCTCTCTCTCTCTCTCTCTCTCTCTCTCTCTCTCTCTCTCTCTCTCTCTCTCTCTCTCTAAAATAAGCATTTTATCTCTGCCCAAAATATTTTTAATTCTATTCAACAATTATCCTTTAATGTATAGAGGTTTTCAATATTTTTACCTAAATGTTTTCAAGTTGCCTGCTGTAGATGTGTTGTATGTTAAGCTTTTCCCACCTACAACAAATTCAGGGAATACAAATAGAGACAATTACAGAAAGGATGTGAATAGCCATACACACAAAACTCACCATTATCATGAGAGGATGGCTTTTGTTGAATGTCCAAGAGTCTGTGGTGTAGGGCTCGGCAGTCTCTCTTAGATGGTCTTCTTGATCATGGAGGCTTCCTGTAACAGATAATGTCCCACTTGCTTATACAAATTTCTTTACATTAAAGGTGCTGAACTCGAGATGGTGAATACAATTTTGGAATTTTGAAACTCTGCAAATTTACTAATAGTGACAACAAAGTAAGTAGTAAACAGTTTAAAACTGTTTCGGCAGTAAATGTTGAAAATCTGTCAATTGAAAGTCATGAAATATACAAAATTTGGCTTACTGGGTATGTCTACCAGGTAAAAATGAACCATAAACGATCAATATTTTCAGGTTTATGTACTTGAAAGTGAAATGGTTACTTTTATTTTTACACAGAATTATGATTCTAAAATTTCAAAACAATTTCTGAACAGTTTTAAAACTTTGACTATATATCTATTTTCTGACTCCAGCACCTTTAACTCTTTTTCCACATATGTCTGCAGCAAGCAAATGTGATTACATTTAGTAAACAAGAGCACTTCAAGCGAACGCCAACGCTTGTCTGCTTTTTTTGGAAAAGGGGCATTTCTGAATAATTTTAATAGTTATGTGCCATTGTATAGACATGCATATAGTTCAATTAGAAAATGTTGAATGTTTGTTTAGTTATAGGGTAAGGTTAAAGTTCTGTGACAACGCAGACGACGTTGATGACACCAAGGGTATCATAATACCCAGACTTTTTTTCTTTGAAAAACAGACAAGACATATTGTGAAATTTTTAATAAATTATAATATAACCATCAAATAGAGTTGAAATCATCATGGGAAATAACGAAATCGCTCATCATTAGCAAATTCTCCTTTTGCCTTAATGTTTCCAAACGTCATCTTCTGCAGAGGTGTCAGAAAGCAGCCCTATGTGGAAAAGACTAAATAAAAAGTTATTGAAATTAATATCTTTCTGAAAAGCATTATCTGTTTACGGTTTCCCACATGAAAAGGTATTATGGCACATCTGCAGTTGAGTACTTTTGCAAAGTTTGAAACCCAATAAAATAATTAAAATCATTTCAAGAGATTTAACATAATTTTGACATGTTCAAAGTAGTTTTCTTCAGAAATAGTGTAAATGGGAAAGGGTTAACAATATCCAAGTCAACATCTGAACAGTCAGTTGAACCTTTTTGTTACAAAGTTAATTATAAGTATCAATGGAAAAAGAGTAATTCCTCCTTTTTCCATAATGTTAAAGCTGTCTGCAATCATGTGTTTCAGAGAAAGGGTTGATATACCATTGTGATTGCAATGTGATTAATCGTTTCCCGCATATAAACGATTTCTAAAAACCTGTGCAGCAGACGACGTTTGAAAATATGGTGATAAAAGAAGCTCATCCTGAACAATTCCTATTTTTGTCACAATGTTTTCAACTGTATTCAATGATAAAAAAAGCATTAATAGATCATTTTCTTTTTTTCCTAGATGTTTTCAAAGTCTTCTGCTTATGGTTTGCTGTATGTGAAAAAGGGTTAAGCAAGGTGATAAACCCTTTCCCACCTATACACTTTCTCATACCTCTGCAGCAGACGACTTTTAAAGACGTTGTGACAAAAGGAGAAATTGCTCATCATGAGCAAATTCTAATTTTGTCACAAACTTTTCAACTCTTTTCAGTAATTTTACCTCAGAGATTTTCCATAATTTGTTCTAGATGTCTTCAAAGTCGTCTGCTGCAGATATGTAATATGTGGAAATGGGTTAACACTTTCCCTTATATAGACGCTTTCTAACGTCTCTGCTACAGACGGCTTTTTGAAAACATGGCAACAAAAGAAGAAATTGTTCAAAACAAGCAATTTCTCTTTTTGTCACCATGTTTTCAATTCTATTCAATTATTGCACTTTCATTTAAAGGGAGTTTCCATATTTTTTTTCGAGTTTGTTTTCATAGTCGTCTGCTGGAGGTTTGCTTTATGTGGGAAAGGTGTAAACAATGTGATTTTGTGAATATCTGTGGAGGATCCGGAATCACTGCTTCCTTAATCGCTCCAGTTCAAGATGAAATAAACGTCGTCCAGGAACTCGTAGTTAAACGTGAATTTGTAGTCTTTTTTTGTTTTCTTTGTGACCATCCTCCGCCACATCTGTAAGAAGGTTTTTTTGTCTGGTGTTTTAAGCCACTGGTGTTTCAACACTGTTTTCAGTTTTCTGGGTAAGATGTCAGTACTACTGGTTCATTTACCCTGACACCAGCGAGTTAGTCACAATACTTACGCCACAACCCTGAGAAAGAGCCATTACAACCATTTTTAAACCCATAACCTTTCGCAACCAAGCGAACACTCTACCACTACACCAACCAGGCGGTTAGATAGGTAAAATGTTCAGATTTAATTCCTTGAGTCTTGATTGAATGTTATTGACATCTATGCAAGAAATAAATAAGAATATTTAAAAAGATGTTTACCTGGTTCGTTCTCTACTAATTTGACCATTTCCCAAATACAACATTTCTGCAGCAGCCAACTTTGAAAATGGCAAAGCAAAACTACAGAAACTCTCTATAAACAAGAGTTGCTGCAAGATGTAACAGTTCGATGTAAGCGCGGGAATCAGTCTTTTATGGCTTAAGAAATACTGTTTGATTCGAAAAACACGAAACCCGCTTTTAAATAAATGATATAAATATATGATAACAATATACGTAAAACGAAAACAAAAATACCTTTTCTGAACGTGTTGACCTCGATCTCCCAAAATTATTGTAAACATTTTTCTGCGCATGCGCGTTCTTGTTTCCCCTTAATATATTCTTAAAATCGCAAAATATAGCACAATAACTTCGCATTTATGAAAATATTCCCATTTTCCTGTTATTAAAAAACTATGGTTTTAATTTACATTTTAGTTATAAAAAAATCTCGCATATAAATAGACTTGTTCACTAATTTTAATCTTCTATTGCAAACTCGAACGAGAACCAGTCTAGTGACGAACTGCTACGGAAATATCCGAGAGCTGACGGTTAGTCAAGAGAAAAGAGGGAGAAATGTAACGGGAACGGGGTTTAGGTATAAATATCACTTCTACAGCCTTGCTGTTGAAGCCGGCTTTTATAGCGATGTGGTTGACCTTTTCATAAAGTTAAGCAACGTTCATCGTGGTTAGTGCCTGGGTGGGTGACCCGCGATGGCTTAACGCCGGTACACGTTACACTATGGTTTTAATTTACATTTTAATTATAAAAAAACTACTCGCATATATATAGACTGGTTCACTAATCTTAATGTTCTATTGCAAACTCGAACGAGAACCAGTCTAGTGACGAACTGCTACGGAAATATCCGAGAGCTGACGGTAAAATACGGCGCATGCGCGATCAAGACGATTAACACGGCGCATGCGCAAGCCCATTGCCCCATTGCACCAGTGACAGTTCTAAGCACAACCAATATATGCACTGGTGCTGAGGCACCCGCGAAACAATAGAACAGTTATTGAAGAAACTGGAAAAATATTGTGGCAAAAGTAGGAAGTTCTCATAGCGAGCAATTTCTGCTTTTGCCACAATGTTTTCAAAAGTCGTCTGCTGCAGAGGCGTCAGAAACCGCCTATATGTGGGAAAGGGTTAACACTACGACATGGGTACTTGAAAGAATCCTCTCACTGACAGGATTATTTTGAGTAACAACAACATAGGGTTTGAAGGTCAAAACAGGATTAGAGAATATAATCTGGAGCTCTGACTATGACTATCTATTGAGAAGATTTTCTTTTCTCAAGTCCTTAGTTTGCATTAATACTTTAATACTTTCAAGCATACAGGTGCATTTTGACGCATCTGCATCATATTACTTTTGAAGACATTGTGTTAACGATGTTAATATTGATGTAAGGTGTATTAGCAGTGAGTATTTTGGTGACTTAGAACAGAACAGAATACAACAGAATCTCTTTTCATATAGGATTGATCCTCAACAGATTGACATATTGATAATATACATGTTCATACGAAAACTCTCTCTCTCTCTCTTTCCCTCTCTCTCTCTCTGTCTTTCTGTCTCTCTCTGTCTCTGTCTGTGTGTGTGTGTGTGTGTGTCTCTCTCTGTCTCTCTCTGTCTCTCTGTCTGTCTGTCTCTCTCTCTCTCTCCCTCTCTCTCTCGCTCTCTCTCTCTCTATCTGTCTCTCTCTCTCTCTCTCTCTCTCTCTCTCTCTCTCTCTCTCTGTCTCTCGCTCTCTCTCCCTCTCTCTCTTTTTCTTTTTCCGCTCTCTGTCTCTGTCTCTCTTTCTCTGTCTCTGTCTCTCTCTCTATCTCTCTGTCTCCGTCTCTGTCTCTGTCTGTCTGTTTCTCTCTGTCTGTCTGTCTCTGTCTGTCTGTCTGTCTCTCTCTATCTCTATGTCTCTCTCTCTCTGTCTCTCTCTCTGTCTCTCTGTCTCTCTGTCTCTCTGTCTCTCTCTCTCTGTCTCTCTGTCTCTCTGTCTCTCTGTCTCTCTCTGTCTCTCTCTCTCTGTCTGTCTGTCTGTCTGTCTGTCTGTCTGTCTCTGTCTCTGTCTCTGTCTCTCTCTCTCTCTCTCTCTCTCTCTCTCTCTCTCTCTCTCTCTCTCTCTCTCTCTCCTCTCTCTCTCTCTCTCTCTCTCTCTCTCTCTCTCCTCTCTCTCTCTCTCTCTCTCTCTCTCTCTCTCTCTCTCTCTTTCTCTCCCTTCCTCTAACACACATATATAGGGTTAGGGTTTTGTTATCGTAATCTATGAATTGGTCATTGGAACAGATATCTTATCTTATCTGTCAGATGACAGAGATTTAAAACGTATCCTCCATCGAATTAAGATAAATTTAATATGCCAGGTCGCCAATTGAAACACGCCACAGGAAAACAAACCATGGCTATTTGTGTTGATCAAGACCAACCTGTGCATTCATGCTCTGTGACCTATCTTTGTACTTGTTGTCAAGTAGTCACAAGAAGGTTTACAGAAATGTCTGAACAAATGTGTATATATAGAACAGACTGAACGGAGGAGTAGGTAGGTCTTTTAAAAACACAACCTGTCATAAACATATGCAAAGGCTGGACTTCTTAGAAGTCGGCCTACTTATATCTTTATTTCCTTTTTGGGAAATATAAGGTTTGGTTTTCATAACATGTAACCTAAACTATATTCTAAAATATGTAATTACATCGTCTGTTCAACCTATCGCATGTGAGGAATTTAAAAAGATGAAATATTTACTCAGACTCCTCCTTGTTCTGCTTCCAGCAGCAGTTAATAGCCAAGGTATTTAATATATTTGTGAAAATTGATATACCATTAATAGGTTTTAATACACTAACATTTTAACTAACATTATTTTGAGTTTACATTTGAAATAAGTGAGCGAATTATTTCTCTGTAAAATGCTAGCTTGATCAGTCAGTAGCGTTTAATGTTCGTATTGGCTGAAATTATACAATATTATTTCTTTGTTTTATAGATATTTATAAGTTCGTTTGACAAAATAGTCTCAAGGCTTAGTTTTAACCCCAAATATCCACCTGAACATATGGTTTATTATCATTCTATAGATGATATATACGAGTTCGTGCTCACAACATAATTATATTTAAACGAATTTGGATAAATAAATGACTTTAAATAAATGTGTTTAGTTGAAATATGTCAACAAAGACCCTTCTACCCACCTTTTACACATTTTCCCACATACAAAAATTATGCAACAGACAACTTTGAAATAATGTTTGCAGAAATGTGGAAAATCTCTATGGGTGACACTTTGGTTATTGAATAGTGCTGCGAACATTGTGGCGAAAGGAGAAATTGCTTGTTTTGTCACAATGTTTTCAAAATGTTGTTTCCGGCAGAGGTGTCAGAAAGCGTCTAAAAGTGAAAAGAGGTTAAGCAATGCGTAGACCCTTTTCCACATGCAGATGCATTATTATGCATAGGTAGCAGGTGACTTTTTTAAAATGGTGTAAAAAAGAGAAATTGTTCATAATGAGAAATTGCTCATGTAAGTTCAATTATTGAAAAGAGCTAAAAACATTGCGAAAACATTATTAATTGCTCATAATAAGCAAATTCTTCTTTTTTCGTAAATGTTTCTTAATTTCGTCAGTAAAAGGTTAAAACAGACCAACCTGTTGAACGCCTTTGATCAAAGTGTATAGAACTTTAAGACTGGAAGTGAAGACTTCTTAATATTGATAACAAGAGAAAGTTGATGCAATGCATCAATGTCGCCGGAAATCCATAGTGCAGTTATGCATAACAATAAATAGTTATCAACTGAGGGGCATATTGGAACATCAGGGGTGAAGTCAAGTGAAAATGTATCATAACTTGCATTGTTTTGTCAACGAAGTGAATGATAATTGAAGCCTTTCATTGTTTATGATCAATCTCCATTCCAAAGTAGGTTGACTAGACACACAACCAACTAATTATTGATCATAGACAGTAATGGAAATGAGAAATCTTGCCAATCATTAGTCTTAGTATGTATACAGTGCTTTCATTAAGGAATAATTATAAGATTTGTGAATTCCACATACACTTTTCAAGATGTTTGTCAGAATATTTGAATTTTATTATTTTTCAATAAAACCACAAATCAGACAATTTAGGATTTGCATGCAATAGCACATCATGTTACCTTCCCTCTATTAAAGTCAACAGTGGACACCTTTGCAGCAATATACTTTTAAAACAATGAGTTAAGGGTTAAATCGCTGAGTTTTCTCTTTTTCTCAAAATGATATTAGCTTGGCATCCTAATTATATCATACTTTAACAAATGTTGAAATGTAGTCCAATATTTATAAATTAGACCACATTCGAAATATAATATCAACTAAACAGTTAAATCTCATTGAAATTGTTGTATAATTTAAACTTAATCTCGAACATAAACTGAGCCCTACAACATGTTAATTTATTTTAATTCTTTCCCTCCTTTTTTATAATGAAAATAACAAAACTACTCATGTTTTAAAATTATATTATGATGAGCGCCCTTGTGTCAATGATCCATAACAATATGCAGATCGGAAGCAATATGCCTTTAAGGAATTAAATGACACATTTAAAATTGTCAAGGACGAAATAATTTTGTACGAAAGACCCGATTCTTTCTTATTCGCAGAGGTGTCGTTCTTGAAACTCTCTTTATAGGCAAAGAGAGTGTTCGTTCAAAGTAATTTTTCTATTAAAACTAGTTTTTATCTCGGTTTGTTCTTTTCTTCATTTGTTTCGAACCAAATAAACATTTTAAATCACCTACGATTTACTATTTGTAAGTGAGTGTAAAGAGACGGCTCTCTGCAAAGGAGATTGATCTACGCAGTTGGTATTCGCGAGTCACGCTTCAAGCAGGTGCGCGTATGTAAACAAATTAGACTGCGACGTAAAGGTTTGTATCGCCTTTTGAGTACATGTAGTATATAGTGTAAAAATAAAGTATACCAGTCTAGCTAATAGGGACTGTTTTGTCTTCGTAAATAAAACAACAAAACATAAATGCGAGTCAAAATAAAGAAACTGAAAATACCTAAAACATCGGAATATTTATTTCATTTTAGATGTGTCATTACTTAGTGTTTTTAAACAAACACAATTGTAATATGTTCAAGACATCTAATTGTGTTTCTTTCTAATAATAATCCCCCCTCCCATGTGATTTCCGAAAACCTATTAAAAATAGAAGTCGCGGGCTTCTGCCTAATAATGACTTCCCTCTAACGACAAGAAGTAAGTGCTTATAGGCTTATAGTAACGGCTTCTCTCTTAAGACAAGTAGCAACGGCTACCCTCTTAAGACTGAATATTAACGGATTCCCTCTTAAAACTCAGAGAAACAGATTCACTCTTAAGACTGATAGTAACGGCTTCCCCCTTAAAACTGGTAGTAACAACGTCCCTCTTCAGACTGACCGTAACGACTTCCTTCTCAAGACAGGTAGCAGCGACTTCCGTCTTAAGACTGATAGTAACGGCTTCAATCTTAACACTGATAGTAACGGCTTTAACTTTAAGAATGATAGTAACACCTTCACTCTTAAGATTGATAGTAACGGCTTCCTTATTAAGGCTGGTCGTAACGATTTCCCTCTTAAGACTCGTTGTAACGGCTTCCCTCTTAAGACTCGTTGTAACGGTTTCCATATTAAGACTTGTTTTAACGGCTTCAGTATACATATCGATAGTGACGGCTTCCCTCTTTAGATTGATAGTAACGGCTTCCTTATTAAAAATGTTAGTTACGGTTTCCGTATTAAGGCTGGTAGTAACGACTTCCCTCTTAAGACTCGCTGTAACGGCGCCCCTCTTAAGACTCGTTGTAACGGCTTCTCTCTTAAGATTGATAGTAACGGCTTCCCTCTTAAGACTGAGAGTAACGGCTTCCTTATTAAGACTGAAAGTGACGGCTTCCCTCTTATACTGATAGTAACGGCTTTACTCTTAAGACTGATAGTAACGGCTTCCCGATTAAGACTGATAGAAACGGCTACACTCTTAATACTGATAGTTGCGGCTTCCTTATTAAGACTGGTAGTAATGTCTTCTTTCTTAAGACTCGTAGTAACGGCTTCCCTCTTAAGATTTGTAATAACGACTTTCCTTTTAAGACTTGTTGTAACGGCTTCCCTCTTTAGACTAGTAGTAACGGCTTCAATGTTAAGACTGATAGTAACGGATTCCCTCTTAAGACTGATAGTTACGGATTCCCTCTTAAGACTTATAGTAACAGATTTCCTCTTAAGACTCGTAGTAACGGCTTCCCTCTTAAGACTGCTAGTAACAGCTTCACTCTTAAGACTGATAGTTACGGCTTCCCTATTAGACTGATAGTAACGGCTTCCCTCTTAAGATTCGTAGTAACGGCTTCCCTCTAAGGACTGATAGTAACGGTTTCACTCTAAAGACTGATAGAAACGGCTTCACTCCTAAGATTGGTAGTAACGGCTTCCTTCTTAAGACTAATAGTAACGGTTCCCTCTTAGACTGATAGTAACGGCTTCAATCTTAAGACAGATAGTAACGGCCTCCTTATTAAGACTGGTAGTAACGACTTCCTTATTGATACTCGTTGTAACGGCTTCCCTCTTAAGACTGATAGTAACGGATTCCCTCTAAAGATTGATGGTAACGGCTTCCCTGTTAAGACTGATAGTAACGACTACAATCATAAGACTGATAGTAATGGCTCCCTCTTGAGACTGATAGTAACGGCTTCCCTGTTAAGACTGATAGTAACGACTTCAATCGTAAGACTGATAGTAACTGCTTCACTCTTAAGACTGATAGTAACTGCTTCACTCTTAAGACTGATAGTAACGGCTTTCTTATTAAGGATGGTAGTATTCACTTCCCTCTTAAGACTCGTTGTAACTCCTCCCTCTTAAGACTGATAGTTACGGCTTCCCTATTAAGACTGGAAGTAACGTCTTCCCTCCTTGGATAGCATTACCACTTATGCATCGTTATCAACATAAACAATACCAAAGGTATCAGTAATTTACCCAGTAAACGCCGTGGTATAACTTACCTGCTTTTGAAAACGGCGTAAAACATCATTCAAACAAACTAAAAGTATATTTTGAAAGTAATTAAGAGAAAAATACAAAGACATAGTTGTATGATTTTGTTCGTAGCTAAAAAACTGTTGGGAAAAGGAGAAATCGCTCTCCCAAGCATATTCTCTCTTTAATTTCGATACTTTTTAAGTAATATGCTGTGAAAATTTCAAAGGTTTTCCGTATCAGTTAAAGGGTATACGTAGTGCCTGATTTTTGGCATCAGATATTAAATGACGGTAACATTCAAAAGTATCTACAAGACGAATGTAGATGCAAAGCATAAAAGACGCCGCGCAAGATTATTGAAATATGACTTAAAGGAAGCAGATGCAGTTCAGTACATTTAGATAACCTGTGCAAACAGACAGGATCTAAATATTTTGAACAAGAAGGCCAAATGTCCATTTATTTTAAACAAGAATGCCAAGATGTGCCTATATTGCTCATCAGGCTACCATAGTCTATAAGAAAAGGTTATTAAGAGCAGAAAGGTTTAACCTTGACGTAGGAATTAGACGTGTTATATGCCAAGATCTATGTGATATTCAGCATGTGAAGATTAGTCGTGAAATGACAAGTGTAGGCCTAAAACCATTTGGTTTACAGTTTGCTTAACATTGACTGCAACTATAATGGGTCATATAAGCTGAATCTTCTTAATTGTTACTAATAAACGGTTTTAAATCTGCTCTAACTAGTTCAATTAGATAAAAAAAAAAACTTAGGTGCGGAAATATTAACAAATATCAACTTAAGGTTTACTGCCTCTAGTTATAAGTTAAGTATGACACAAGCTTTAAAAGGAGAAGAGGAAGTCTATTTCCCTTCCAGTTTAGTAAAAACGGGAGTATATAAACAACAAATGCAAAGTCATTTTAACAAGTTTTAAGAAATGATTATCAAAATTGAGCATTTATGAAATTTAAAAAAAAATCACATGTATAGTCAACATATAGCAAGAATACAATGGTCTGAATGAATAAACTGTATGGGGAGGAACGTTTTAAGTTTAGAAATACAACAGACTTTTATAATATTCTTGATGAATTGGCACAACTTTGTTCTAATTATCAAATAGTTAAAGAAAACATACAATGTCACAGGTATTGGTCATATCTGATATAATTGTCTTAAACATCATTAACAAATATGGGATTAAAAGTGGAGTGTTTGTTTCTTCAGAAACAGGATTGATCTTGTAGGAGGCATATGAGTTTGACAGCATATAGTGCTACTATCATTTAAAGACATTTTATTAATGGTGAATTTAGTGCAACTTCCTTATTGTATTATTCCGACCTGTCATGTACATACGTTTATGAGAGTAATGTAAATGTGTCTCCTCCCAAACTGCTTCGCAGATTGTCAAATAATGTTATACTTATGTGTCCTGGGTGACACACTATCGGATAATATAGCCGCCAGTGGTGGGCTGTTTTGTCTTTCATGGCTTTAAAGTAAAATCTTTAAAAACATTTTCCTCCGAAATTATCAGGCCGATTTTCTAATTTGGAATTGTCTAGTGACATTTTAAGAGATTTCTTCAAACAACATGTTCGGGGCGGAACTGTTTTGTCTCAAATTGGAATAGGGAAAACTCCAAAACCTTACTCCCTCGAAAGTATCACACATATTTTCAAAATATTTTGTAGACATGTCTATTTGGTGGCCCGCTCCTTCAAGCCATGTTTATTGGTCGAAGGTCATGGCCACTTGGGCTGTTTTACCCTTTATGCCAACAGTGTAAGATTTATAAAGTTGTCTGCTAAGAAAATAAATGTCTGATTGTGGAATTACTTGCAGGTACATACATGTACTCATTCTGGTAACCTTCTATCAGTTTCCTCAAGTCATATCAATTTGCCAACAGACATACAACATAGGGTTGCATTATTTCGCCCAGTGTCAATGGAGCTGTTCTGATCTTTTTTGGCATCTTGTATTACATGTAGTTTACCCGACTGCAAAATGAGATATTGTTGTTGACTATGAGGAATGGTTTAAAAGACAAATCACGTTTCATAACTCAATTGAGCGGCCAGGTTCCATCAATGCCATCTTGTTTTTATAATTTCCAAATCTTCTTTGGCTTTTATTTTATAAATCTGAAATGGTTACATTTACATTTTTCGCCTTGACAAACATTAATATTCTGCTTTTCTTTTCAAGAAAAAATACTTTCTATGTAGTTTACCCGACCGCATATGGAATGGTCTGCAAGACAAATCACGTTTCATAACTCAATTGAGCGGTCAAGTTCCATCAATGCCCTCTTGTTTTCATAATTTCCAAATCTTCTTTGGGTTTTATTTTATAAATCTGAAATGGAACGTTCAAGTAATTGGTTACATTTCCATTTTCCGCCTTTACAAACATTAATTAATATTCTGCTTTTATTCAATAACAAATACTTTCTATTCTCCGGGCAACTATTCGAAATATATATTTTCAAAGCTTCTTCGTACAATATTTAATTCTTCTACAATACCTATCAGCCCTTTCTGTCAAGAAATAACTGAAATCATTAACCATGCTGTCAGTGTCGCTATTTTGTTCAATGCTATTTTCGTTTTATATCATGTTTGACTACATTTATCACAGTTAAATGCTAGCTTTATTAGTCATTGGTCTTTATGTAAGCAAATTGACTAAAATAAAACAAATTATTTTATTTATTTGTTTAACGAGTAGTTATAAGACTTGTTTGACTAAAACTGAAATAATATTAAGATCCTTATTAGGTTATTTTCAATTCCATTGCATGTATAATAACTTAACCCCTTCCCACATACAAAGATCTGTATGAGAAGACTGTAAACATCTTTAGTTTAAAAGAAATGGAAACGTTTTCTTTTAACAATTTCTAAATGTATTTGAATCTATTCAAAAAACTTTGTACAAAAGTCTTTCAAAAGTATCTCTTGAAAAAAATAATTAGAAATTTATCAACGAAGACACTTTTACCAACTTTTTAGATGTGCTTAGATCCTATCCCAAAATGTTTTATGCAATCTTTGTGGCAGATAACCTTTGGAAACAGTGTGGGGAAACGTAGAAATTGCTCATAATTTATGTACTTAAAAGTCAACCACAAGCTAGTTCATTGAAATGCATCTGTATCTGGGGAAAAGATTCATAATTAAACTGCAAACAAAATAATAGGCCTACATTAAATGACCCGTTCCATACAAAAACCTGCATTATTTACTCTGCGTAATGTATCGATCGAGATCAGCCTGCGCAGTCCATGCAGGCTACTCCGGGCCGACACATTACGTCTCAGGGGGATAAAGGTGTCGAGTAATGATTCCTGATACAGAAATTCACAGGAGGCGAAAAGTGTCTGTCCGGGTTAGCCTATGCGGCATGCAATTGACTTTTGTCAAATGTCGCATAGAATGTTGGCCGAGTTCGGGTTCTAACTAACCACCTGGAATGACAGCCTGCATTGATACTGAAAGAGCTACTCCAGTTCGCCGTGAATTCTGATGTAGTCTGGAAAATGACATATTGATAGATACCAAGCAATTATGCATGCATGCATGCGTCTGTGTATGCTAAAATAACATTTCCTTGATGCAAACACCTATGCATGGATCGGCTTGTAATAAATGTTCCATTGTTATGTCGATGTGTCACACCGACTGTGTTAAACCTATCTAATATACCAAAATATACAAAAGAAAACTTTGAAAACAAAAAGGGAAAAAATAACAAAGATCTCTGCAATTGACAGTTTATTTCTTTGATGGATTGTGGTGAAAGAAAGATGGCTCAATCGAAAACACCACGAAACAAGTTTATATAATGTTTTTTGCAACTCATGAAAAAGGTTATACACAAGCAAAGGTCATTGAAATGGTAAAATAAAATCTACAGAAGAATTGAATCAATCTTAGTTTAAGAAGCCATTCTTACCGAGCGTAGTAGATCAGTCAGCGTGGACGCACTGGCTTGCCTGGCTTTATACTGTTGGTACGGGCTACATACTGTTGGTACGGGCTCTATACTGATGGTACGGGCTATATACTGGTGGTACGCGCTCTATACTGATGGTACGGGCTACATACTGTTGGTACGGGCTCTATACTGATGTTACGGGCTATATACTGATGGTACGAGCTCTATACTGATGGTACGGGCTCTATACTGGTGGTACGGGCTCTATACTGGTGGTACGGGCTATATACTGGTGGTACGCGCTCTATGTTGGTGGTACGGGCTATATACTGACGGTAGTGGCTATATACTGGTGGTACGGGCTATATACTGGTGGTACGGGCTATATACTGATGGTACGGGCTATATACTGGTGGTACGGGCTATATACTGTTGGTACGAGCTATATACTGGTGGTACGGGCTAAATACTGACGGTAGTGGCAATATACTGGTGGTACGGGCTATATACTGGTGGTACGAGCTATATACTGGTGGTACGGGCTATATACTGGTGGTACGGGCTATATACTGACGGTACGAGCTATATACTGGTGGTACGGGCTATATACTGACGGTAGTGGCTATATACTGGTGGTACGGGCTATATACTGGTGGTACGGGCTATATACTGATGGTACGGGCTATATACTGGTGGTGGCTATATGCTGGTGGTACGATCTATATACTGGTGGTACGGACTATATACTGACGGTAGTGGCTATATACTGGTGGTACGGGCTATATACTGGTGGTACGGGCTATATACTGATGGTACTGGCTATATACTGGTGGTACGGCATATATACTGTTGGTACGGGCTATATACTGTTGGTACGGGCTATATACTGGTGGTAGTACGGGCTATATACTGGTGGTACGGGCTATATAATGTTGGTACGGGCTATATACTGTTGGTACGGGCTATATACTGGTGGTACGGCATATATACTGTTAATACGAGCTATATACTGTTGGTACGGGCTATATACTGGTGGTACGGCATATATACTGTTAATACGGGCTATATACTGATGGTACGGGCTATATACTGTTGGTACGGGCTATATACTGGTGGTACGGCATATATACTGTTAATACGAGCTATATACTGTTGGTACGGGCTATACACTGTTGGTATGGTCTATATACTGTTGGTACGGGTTCTATACTGATGGTACGGGCTATATACTGTTGGTACGGGCTAGATACTGTTGGTACGGGCTATATACTGTTAATACGAGCTCTATACTGATGATACGAGCTCTATACTGATGATATGGGCTATAAACTGTTGGTACGGGCTAGATACTGTTGGTACGGGCTATATACTGTTAATACGAGCTCTATACTGATGATACGAGCTCTATACTGATGATATGGGCTATATACTGTTGGTACGGGCTATATACTGTTGGTACGGGCTATATACTGTTGGTACGGGCTATATACTGTTAATACGAGCTCTATACTGATGATACGGGCTATATACTGTTAATACGAGCTATATACTGATGATACGGGCTATATACTGTTAATACGAGCTCTATACTGATGGTACGAGCTATATACTGGTGGTACGGGTTCTATACTGATGGTACGGGCTATATACTGTTGGTACGGGCTAGATACTGTTGGTACGGGCTATATACTGTTAATACGAGCGCTATACTGATGATACGGGGTATATACTGTTGGTATGGACTATATACTGTTGGTACGGGTTCTATACTGATGGTACGGGCTATATACTGTTGGTATGGGCTATATAATGTTGGTATGGCTATATACTGTTGGTACGGGCTATATACTGGTGGTACGGCATATGTACTGTTAGTACGGGCTATATACTGTTGGTACGGGCTATATACTGGTGGTACGGCATATATACTGTTAATACGGGCTATATAATGTTGGTACGGGCTATATACTGTTGGTACGAGCTATATACTGGTGGTACGGGCTATACACTGTTGGTATGGTCTATATACTGTTGGTACGGGTTCTATACTGATGGTACGGGCTATATACTGTTGGTACGGGCTAGATACTGTTGGTACGGGCTATATACTGGTGGTACGGGCTATATACTATTGGTACGGGCTATATACTGATTGTACGGGCTATATACTGGTGGTACGGCATATATACTGTTGGTACGGGCTATATACTGTTGGTACGAGCTATATACTGGTGGTACGGGTTCTATACTGATGGTACGGGCTATATACTGTTGGTACGGGCTAGATACTGTTGGTACGGGCTATATACTGTTAATACGAGCTCTATACTGATGATACGGGCTCTATACTGATGATATGGGCTATATACTGTTGGTATGGACTATATACTGTTGGTACGGGTTCTATACTGATGGTACGGGCTATATACTGTTGGTATGGGCTATATACTGTTGGTACGGGCTATATACTGATGGTACGGGCTATATACTGGTGGTACGGGCTATATACTGGTGGTACGGCATATATACTGTTGGTACGGGCTATATACTGTTGGTACAGGCTATACACTGTTGGTATGGTCTATATCCTGTTGGTACGGGTTCTATACTGATGGTACGGGCTATATACTGTTGGAATGGGCTATATACTGTTGGTATGGCTATATACTGGTGATACGGGCTATATACTGTTGGTACGGACTACATGTATATACTGATGGTACGCGCTCTATCCTGGTGGTACGGGCTCTATCATGGTGGTACGGGGTATATACTGTTGGTACGGGCTCAATACTGGTGGTACGGGCTATACACTGATGGTACAAGCTATATACTATTGGTACGGGCTATATACTGATAGTACGGGCTATATACTGTTGGTACGGACTCTATACTGGTGGTACGAGCTATATACTGTTGGTACGGGCTATATATTGTAGGTACGTGCTCTATCCTTGTGGCACGGGCTCTAACCCTGGTGGTACGGGATCTATACGTATGTAACGAAATATATACTGGCAATAAGGGCTCTGTACTGGTGGTACGAACTCTATACAGGTGGTACGGGCTCCATACTGTTGGTACTGTAATATATACTGGCAGTACGAGCTCTTTACTGATGGTACGGGCTATATACCTGTGATACGGGCGTTATATTGGTCTGTTACGGGATCTATGCTGGTAGTACGTGCTCTATATTGGCGGTACGACCTTTATATTGGTGATAAAGGCTGTATAGGGTTGGTATGGGCTACATACTTGTGGTACGGGCTATATACTGGTGGTACGGGCTACATATGGGTGGTACGGGCTCTATACTTTTGGTGCGTGTTTTATACTGTTGGTACAGGCTCTTTACTGGTGGTACGGGCTATATACTCGTGGTACGGGCTATATAATTGTGATACGGGTTCTATATTGGTGATACGGGCTCTATATGCTGGTGGTACGGGCTTTACAAAATCGGGTCCAGTAGTCAAAGGGTTACAAATAAGTATAAGAAACGGAATTTTATTGATATAAAATGTAAAAATATGCTGTTCATTATTGACATAATAATGACGCTCCAAAATAACATAACCTCAGGGGTTAGCAACCAGTGTCCATCTAACTGAACCTGCACAACTGTGTAGTTTGGTCTGATGTTGCACTCTTTACCAGAAAGTTTCAAGGAACTTCTGACAAGTACTGTCCAATTGAATGTCACCTTCCCCCGTTAAACAAATTTGCAGCAAACGACTTTAAAGCGTTTCAGAAAAATTAGATGAGTCCCAGTAGCTCAGTCGGTAACGACGCGGGCTGTCAATCCAGGTGCTGTGAGTTCGAATCCCGGCACGGCCAACTTTCTTTCCGACGTTTGACAAAAGTCAATGCGACATGCGTTTTTCGTCTTCCACCAATGGGCTAAATCTATGTGAAAAAGCAGCCAGTTGCTTGGGAAGATTGTTTTGTAGAGTACTGGTGTGCGAAAACCAGGAAACACATGAGTAGGTGAACTGGCCGCCGTGATATGACTGATTTTTTTTTAAAAACGGCGTTAAACCCCAATCAATCAATCAATCATTTCAGCAAAATTGATGAATATAGTTGGAAACAATGTGGCACAGATAGAAATTGCTCATTATGAGCAATTTACTTCTTTTGCCACAATTTGTTCAAGAGTCGTCTGCTGCAGATGTGTCAAAATACGTCTGCAGATGGTAAAGGGTTAATTAAATGACAGCAGATTATTGTCTACACTCGTCATAAATCTAATATTTTTCCTTGAACACAGCTCATATATACAGTAGTATTGTCATGGCAAATTCAACAGTGGTATGATGAAAACATAAAACAGTCATTTTATTTAACATTTCTATGTTAACTGACCTTGTGTTGTATTCATCATGCGACAGTTGAAATGACGTGAACAATATAAATGTACTTAATAATACATTGGACAAATGTCTGAAATTTAAGATTTCATGTAACTATTATATATTAAAATGTGTCTAGTATTTTCTTGTTTCAGTTATCCCGGGAGGGTCGTGTAATTCAACAGTTGAGTGTGTGACAAGTGCAGTGTGTACTTCCAATGGTGCTTGTAATTGTTCGTACCCTTACGTGGACTCAACTGATGGACAAACATGTGTATATAGTGAGTATAAATCGAAAAGACTTTTAATAAAATAATGTCATAAAATAATATTTTACCATTTATGGCCGCCTTTCAAACTTGACAGTAGTCTATAATATAGAAAGATGAATACAACTTATATGTACAGAAATTGCTCATGCTCAGTAATTACCCTTTCTATTCACAAATTGATAAATGTTTCACAAGTGCCATCTTAAAACCAAGATTTCATTGATGGAGCAAGAAATCAGTTAGCATCTAAGAAGGTATTTCTAACTACCATCATTATTTACAAATTCGTTACAACTGCAGCAAACACAACGTTAGCTGCCCATCAAATCAATCGTAGAGGAATGCAAACTAGCCAAAGTCATGCCTCTTTAAAGAATAAGAGATTCAGTTGATGAGAATGTTATTAGTGCAGGCATAGACCTAAGAACAGGATTGAAGTTGTAAGTAAAGCAGCTGGGACTAGTAGTCCCTGAAAGCAGGCAGTACAGCGAGTAGTTTCAAACAAAATGATATAATATTTCTATACTTTACATTTACAATTCTTAACAAGTAAAAGGACATTTCAAATATAGTTTCAACCTGTTAAAATAAGCTAAGAGATGAACACACGTTCATACAAGCTCTCCGTGCACTAATGTAATTATCCTTAAGCCTTATATTTAATACAGGCATATACGATTTAATATTAACCGAATCAGGGAAATGCCACTAGTCACTAAATCCAAGACTGTTTAACAATGTTTTTACTTTAGGCACCCAATTCGGCTTTATTTTACACTGTTCATACAGCATTCGGTAAAGATCGATTTTGTGAGACGCAATTGTAAGCCAGTATTTGATAATTCTCCAATCAATGTCTTAAAATCACAAGTGGCAATCTCCCTGTTTCGCCGTACAATGCATAATTATTCGTGGTACTTTTAACATTCAAAACCCATTCATAAAATATTCTGTGAAGTCTCTCTATATTTTCTGCCGCAATAAAGCCCTACACGTCGCTAGAGTACATAAGTATAGGCACTACATATGCATCAAACAAGTTAAACATTATATAAACCGACATTTGAATGTCTTAAATCATAGACGACCACAATGCATCCATTGATGTTATCGCTTTCGTATGCATTTGTAGATTTTATAAATGACCCATTTCTAGATTTAAACAAATCCTAGATAACAGAATTGTTCGACAATCTCCATTTTATTTCCCTGACGACTCCAAGATAGTCTTCTCGGGAGAATACCGCCACATCTAAAGACAACTATTTTTGGATTTCTCTACATTAATTGTTAATCCCCAATTATCACAGTATATGTGCAGATTATCTAGATATGACTGTAACCCATCCGCCGTATCGCTCATTAGCAGACAGTGGTCAGCAAACAAATGATTAAAATCGATAATTGGTCTATGTTAATACACCCGTCTTGAATTGACTGTAGTTCTAACTCGATTAAAACTAGAGCGAAAAAAGATCAATTGTACAAACAGAAATAAGAAGAAATGGAAGAAAAAACAATGCCATCAAGATATGTTCGGTTAGGTCCATACAGACACTGGATTAAGTGGATGGTGCTGTTGGGGAAACTCAACTGACAGGAGCTATGGAAAGTGAAGCCTTACCATTTTCGATTCTTCCTTTTATCTAGTTAGCACTTGCTGCCCTCGCCAGTAAATTTGGAAAGGTTGAAATTAACAGAAGAACCTTCATGCCCACTATGCAATAACAATGGATAGCTTTGCCATATCCTGTCTTCCTCATAGAGTAACAACCGAGTATTACGTATTGGTAGATATACAGTAAAGAGGAAGGACATTTAACAGTTTTTTAAGCAAATCAGAACATGCATTTATTGAGAATTGACTTTAAAAAGAAACTAAAATTGTCAGAGGATTTCAAACACTCCATCCTAAGACTAGACTTTGTTTAATGGTCCAAATCCCCGAAGGGACTAATCATGATAGAGCTGACTGTTGAGAAGAGCCAATAATCTGCAGAATACTAAATATGAAGATATTGCAGATAATTATTTAGAGACAAGTTTTGGATAACTTGGGTAGTTCCTGTAGAGATAGGTTGCAAAGGATTTCTGTCACAAACAGTACGGAACTTGCTGGTCGTGAACAGAAAGATGCTGTCCATGCTCTAGGTAAAAGTAGCAGAAAGTGCATTCCATTGTCTGTAACTAAAACGTAATAACCAAACTCGACAGTCAACGAATATGGGAAAGTGTCCCATAAGCTTTTGATAACAATTTTTCATACCATAAATATATATAAAAATATAGAGCTTGCATCACGACCTTTCAGTATTTGACACATCCCCGTTAAAGGGACAATAAATCTTTTTGGTCAGAAAGGAAGGTTGTAATATATACCGGTCAATAGTCTCAGCACAATTGTCATTTTTAAAAGTTGTTAGTTGCATATATGTCAAAGATATAGTGGAGTTTCCTTTTTGTGTTCAAAAATGGGTATAATCTATGAAAATCTTTGCTGATAGTTTATTGATTAATCCAGTACCTGCATTGATATTTGCAGTGTTGTCTGCTTTACAATTGCCTCTGTTTAAAGCAATTTCTCCCTTTACTACGCTGTTTTCAAACGTCAACTGTGGTGTTAAAAATCATCGTTATCAGGTAAAAGTTGCATGTATTTCTTTGACTAACAAGTGTCAAGGGGCATGAAAGATGTCAAACAATGTATATGCAGTTCTAAAATTGTATCAAAGTAAAAAAACAATTTTATATAAGCATTGAAAACTATTCAAGGAAAAAATATAACATTTTCAATTCCGTTGAAGTTTTTTAGATTCCAGTTACTTTACAACAATTGAGCCCCAAAGACTCTGTAATATGAATATATTACAAGGTCAGTTTAAATATAGAAACAATTATTCGTAAATTAACCTTGTACTATATTCTTTATAAGTTGGCCATAAATTGATAAGTTTCATTATTCAATTCCCCATGGGATACTAGTTACACAAGTTAATATTAGTAAGAAAACTATATGTACATGGATTTGATATGGCTGGAATGGTAGGGTGGCTGGGAATGGGTCAATTTTAAAACCATCAACTATTATTAGCTCGTCTGGAGTTTTTCGAAGAAAAAAGGTCGGGCTATTGGGATACCGTCTGCGTCGTCGTCATTAAACTTTAACTTAACTCAAAAACAGTTACACATATTCAAATAAAACTTGGTACACATGTTCCTAGAACCAATATGCATGTCTGTACCAAGTCACATAACTCTGGTATAATAATTATTCACTTATGCCCATTGTTTAACTTAGAAAAAACAGACGAGTGTCGGCTTCGCTCAGCGGCGATCTTGTTTTCTCCATTATAAACTAAATAAAAAACATGATATAAAAAAGCATTTAATTTGTTTTTTCACTTTGTGTGTGAAATACAGACTGTTCAGAGACTTTGAATGACGCGAGTAATGGTAATCAATCAATGGCAGTACAGTTACATACAGTTGTGACGCCGGATACAACCTAAATGGAGCTGCAACACGAACTTGTGATCTGGTGACCGGTGGATGGACAAGCGCTGCCCCAACGTGTGATGGTAATGTGTATTATTAATCCCCTTTCCACATACCAAATATTTGCAGCAGACCACTATGAATACAGCTGAGGCACAGACATGAAACATATGTGTAAATGAAAGTATAATTATTGAAAAGAGTTGAATGCACTTAATGATCAAAACATTGTCAAATTCTTTAAACCTGGCTCGAGGATAATATTTAGTTAGCCATGGTATGCCTAAAAGATGGCCAACTCATCCAACATTCTTTCCAACGCATTCATCTTCCACCAATGGGCTAACATTCTATTTATAAAAGCAACAAGTTGCTTAGAAAGATTCTTGTATCGAGATATGGTGTGAGAAAGCTAGGAGACACATGGGGTAGGTTGACTGGTTGCAGTGATATGGCTGATTTAAAAAAAAAAAATCCAATTAATCAACCAGAACAAATACACACATTAATGCATATGTGTTGCAATCTTTCGTGCAAGCTTTTTTTTTAAAATTTGACTTTTAGATAAAATAGATTGTTTATTGGATGCGCTGGCATAATTAGATCTACACTGGTAGCAAAAGCCTTACGGTGGGTTTCGCATAAGCACCTCTCATTTAATTATAAAATCTTAATTAACGAAATATATCATATTCAAATGTATAACTATTTTGTTACAAGATCATAGGCTTGCAAGTGGATCCGCATGAACAAGTGTAAACATGTTTAGATTCCATTCTGATTTGTAGCTCTACTGGCCAAAGGTCAGAAGAGCTTATGCCGTGGCGTGGTGTCCGTGCGTGCGTCCGTGCGTCCGTAATTAATTGCTTGTGAACGCGATGATGTCTTCAGTTTTAATTTAATCTAAATCAAACTTATACAGTAGTTAGATATCCATAAGAGCTCGGTTCCTTTCGCAAACCAGCCAGATCCGCCCATGTAAGACTGGATTATGGCCCTTGAAATTGTCAAAATTGCTATAATAGAGCTTGTGAACACAATAGAGGCTCCATTTACTATCTGATCTTCACCAAACTTAGATAGTAGTTAAATATTGATGAGAGCTTGGTTACTTTTGCAAACCAGCCAGATCTGGCCATGCAAGACTGGATTATGGCCCTTGAAATTGTCAGAATTGCTATATTAGAGCTTGTGAACGCGATAAAGTCTTCAAAGTTAGATATCCATGAGAGCTCGGTCCCATTCGCAAATCAGCCAGATCCGCCCATGCAAGACTGGATTATGGTCCTTGGAATTGTGGCAATTCTTATAATAGAGCTTGTGAACACAATAGAGGCTCCATTTAGTATCTGATCTTCACCAAAGTTACACAGTAGTTAGGTATCCATGAATCGCAAACCAGCTAGATCCGCCCATACAAGACTGGATTATGGCCCTTAAAATTGTCAAAATTGCTATAAAAGAGCTTGTGAACGCGATAAAGTCTACAGTTTTGATTGCTATAATAGAGCTTGTTATATTCTCAAACCTTCTATTTTCTTCAATGTATCACATTTTTGATCCGGGTATACACAACCTATTTTTGTGCCAAATGCTATTTCAAGTGCTATCTCATTTATATATTTTCAAGCGTTGCAAACTTATGCTTCTATTTCGCTTCAATGTATTATATTTCTGATCTAAGTATACACAACTTATTTAGGTGCCAATTGCAATTTCACATGCTTTCTGATTTATATTTTTATTATGTATGTCTACCCAATACCTACAAAGTGACTTGCCCGTCTTACTTGCGAACATTGCAACCTTCTGACTCCATAATGCTGCAGACATACACAACTAATTTCTCGTGTCAGATAATATTTCGCATTGTTTTTATCCATCACTTTTTGTTAATATATCTATTTAAAACATGAATTAAACTTGCATGCTTCCTTATATGTATCATATATTTGATAATGGCATACACAAAAATATTAAGTCAACAACTGCATTCCATCTACCTTTGTTTTATCAATACTATGTCTGTAGTTCACTTTTCAAACACATCACCAGTTACACTCAGCAACTTGCCAAATTACTTGTCCATTTTAATAAATACACCGTTCATTATAAACTAGACTTGCTTATTCCTCTTTCCTTTGTTGTCCCCATCCCAGTAGAGCATAGGCCCTCATGGGCCTCTTGTTTTAAATATCCGCATATTGAAAATTTCAGTATAATACACCAATAATCAATGCATTTATTATAGATGGCAACCTCATGGCGCCAAACTTATATTGAGCCATGTCAGGCAAAGGGGAATCTTGTTTTACATGAGAACAGTAAACATTTATGTTAGCATCATCTTTAGTAAACAAGGGTTCTTTGTGTAGGCCTTTTTCCATCATTAAATGTGAACAGTAACTACTTAGTTAGCATCCTCTTAAGTAGACAAGGGTACTATGTATGCCTGTTCCCATCATTACATGTAAACAGTAACTAGTTATGTTAGCGTCATCTAAAGTAGACAAGGTTACTTTGTGTAGGCCTGTTCCCATCATTTACTTGTAAATATAGTGGACGTAGCTTTATTGACTTTCAAAGATGAGTAAGCATGTGCATCTGCGTAGCCTCATTCGAGCCTTCATCGACAGCGTACATGTAGTTTAGCTCTAAATGTAATTTCTGACATAAACCATTGTAAATAGAGCTTTACTAGATTATCACTTACCTGTTATGTCACATGACTTATTTGGACCTGTTATGTCACATGACTTAATTGGCTATTTAACGGTAATGATGTAGTAAATCAGAAATTGTGTTAATAGTCTTTTATAGAACAGAGCATCTTATAGACAAGTACATATGATACTTCCTTCACAATTAGATTTATTTAAGAGTGGTTGTTGAATTGCCTTGATTTTATCAACAGAAATCGATGAATGTACAAGCGATCCTTGCCAGAACGATGGATTCTGCATTGACAGTGTCAACTCGTATATGTGTTTGTGTGAAGCCGGTTATACAGATACACACTGTGAGACAGGTAAGTCAGATTCTGCAATGACATTGTCAACTCGTATACATGTATATGTCCAAACGGTTATACAGATACACACTGTGAAACAGGTAAGTTAGATTCTACAATGACATTGTCAACTCGTATACATGTATATGTCCAAACGGTTATACAGATACACACTGTGAAACAGGTAAGTTAGATTCTGCAATGACATTGTCAACTCGTGTACATGTATATGTCCAAACGGTTATACAGATACACACTGTGAAACAGGTAAGTTAGATTCTGCAATAATATGGTCAACTCGTATACATGTATATGTCCAAACGGTTATACAGATACACACCTATTCCTAAAAAGTCTCTTGCAATTAGGTAGATTTCAGTTTTTAAGAAAATAACATTCATCTTATTCTAATAGTTGTCTCTGATTATTAATGATCCTGTAGCATCCGTTAACATTGATCAATCGGGTGAGACTTTGCATACATATGGTCTCACTTTTCACTTGGATGGAGTATGCATCAGAGATGACCTCTGACATTCACGAAGATGCAAGAAGACTCACAGACTTTGCTCATACATGGATAATTAAGTATATCAACAGTATTTGCAGAATTCTTCAAGAGTGAATTTAATTGTACCTTTTCTTTTGTCTTATTTCTGTAAATCACTTCCCAGTTCTGAGTTGTATTTGCGTAGACCAGACTGCCAACATTTGACTTTGGTTATATTGATTAATTATTAGCAGATGATACATGATTTTCTTCAAACAATCTCGTTTATTCTCATATATATAGATGAATGTACGAGTGACCCATGTCAAAATGGAGCAACTTGTGTTGATGATGTAAATGGATATACTTGTTCCTGTGCTAACGGATATACAGATACCCTCTGTGATGGACGTATAGCATTTGTTTTTACTAGTCTCAGTAGTGATAAACAATTTCATCCATGATCTATGACAGTTTATTTAACTCTGTTATGTACTGACATTCTCCTTTGAAATGTGAATTGGAATAACCTGATAAGGATGTATAAATGAGAATGATGAAGGTCTACCAATACGTCATATAGTATAACAATTATGGACTGGTAAGCGATTAAATATGATCTGATATGCCATGCTAACTTGTCCAGTATTGAATATAATTTAGTGATTGGTACCGTCTTTGTGGTGTAGTCGTTAGTTAAAATAACTATTTATTCCTAGTTGAACACGTTGGGAAGTAAAAACAGAAATTGAACATTGTTTTCAAAAGACGTCTGTTGCTAAGAAGTTAAATGCTTAGTGATGAGAAAAAGATCCCGTCTCCATTTTCAGATGTTGATGAATGTATTAGTAACCCATGCATTAATGGCGCTTGCAACAACAACGTCGGTTCGTACAACTGTTCGTGTACTGGTGGATACACGGGTACAAACTGTGAAACTGGTAAGCCGTTACACCAACCTTAGCGTATTTATGACAGGTATATTGAAATAAGCTGCTTGTGCTTACTAGCAATCTGATTTCTTGAAACCTTTCGTAACTAAGTGGTTAATAGTGCAGTAGCAGAACAAACTGCGCATATGGGC
Organism: Serripes groenlandicus; assembly: GCA_031761405.1. Lineage (NCBI taxonomy): Eukaryota > Metazoa > Mollusca > Bivalvia > Cardiida > Cardiidae > Serripes > Serripes groenlandicus. Next base: position 64,537,435 of record JASEVX010000005.1, on the reverse strand, counting down.
AGATTATTTGGAACTATACTGATTTCAAGTATTCCATGGTTTCTTTTTTAGAACACTATAAATATATTAATTGTTAAAAAGATAAAAAATATTATATATATATATATCATAACAACTCACTTATAATCAAAGAAAGATCTTTGATGTTTAGTCTTTACCTGTTTTTATGTATTCATTTAAAAGGATTAGGGCGTGGGATATATAAACTGACCTTTCCATGGTTAACGTAACATTTTCAAGAAAAGGGTTGATGACAGCACTTGAAGAGAAGGCCTTTTTCCCAACCTATTTCAAGTGTTAGCTCAGTTATATTTTGATTTAAATGGCTAAAAAGATATATTGCTTAAGAAATATATAATTACTAAAAGTGATATTTTCTTGAGTTGTCATTAGGGAAAACTATATCCTTTTCGGTTGGTATTTAAGAAAAGAAGTATATCTGGATTCTAGACCCAAATAATTTACCACATTAAAAAAAGCAGCAGAAGATATCTAGGTCATAATTTAGAAAATCACTATAAAAGAGAGTATAATTATTTTATTTTAGCATTTCTTTCTTTGGCCACAATGTATTAAAGTGTCATATGTTTGAAAAGGTTAAAGGAGCCATAGATGTATTTCGTACAAGAATCTCGACTTGTAGTCCATATTTGGTATGACCCCGGGGAAAATGAAAAACTTCAAATGAGTTCAGATTATTTCAATGCAGGCGACATTTAGAATATCAAGTCAGGTTAATTGTTAAACACGCCTGAAATAAAAACTCTGAATAATGAAAGGTATCAGCATTCAGGACTTGTACGACGGAATAACAATATATTGTACAAAAGGGGCAATTTACTTCTTTTTTTGTGATGTTTTCAGTATCCACCTTCTGTAGTTGTGTTAAACAGATATATAGTATGCATAAGAATGTAGGGTTAATTGACATTAACGCATCTACATAACATATTTGAAATCGCTACACGTACCGCGATTCAATTTGGTGTCCAGACAAATCGTTCTTAACCGTATGAGGGTGAATGTGAAGCAAAATATGGGTCAGGCGGTCATATCTTCAGTTTATCGAGTTTATTCAATAAGAACTCGTGATATTGAGATCTATAGTACTTACTGGTCCACCCAAAAGGCCGATTGGTTAGCGTCGGGTATTTAAAACTGGGCGTCCCGGGTTCGATCCCTAGTCGCTGCAGTCACGGTGGACTGCGCTTGTGCAAGGCACATTTCCTAGCCTATTACTGGTTTGCTTACTCAGGGATCATGAATAAGTGAACTATCACCGTGATATAACTGAAATAATTATGAAAACGGTGTAAAACCCCAGTAAAATAAATACAAACTGGCTAATATTGATGACTCTGCAACAGGTGAGTGATCAAAGTAATTCTAGCAATAAGACAAATTGCTGGAAATTCTCCTTTTCCCAAACTGATTTGACATTAATATCAGTATTATATATACTCTCTTTGATATCAAACATATTATCCTCAGTTGGTTGTTCATATAACAAAGCATGTACATTGTGATTGAAAACCTTGAACGTAGGGTATGTACACATGTATAAAGTGATACTTTTCTGGTTGCTACTGGTCGGAGTTTGCCTTTTAAATGTCAAATCAGAAAAATACTTGTTTTGCTTGCAATGTTCGTTCTCAATATTCTGCTTTCCTTGCAATACAGTTCACAGTCACTCTAATCATAAGTTAATTATTATCAGATGCTAAAGAAACATTGAGTCACTCTTACGTGTCTTGTTCTATTTCTAGAAACGGATGAATCTGCCAACGAGAACGGAGCTATTGGTCATTGTCAAGTCAATTGGATATTACTATGTATATTATTTATTCACGTCTCATGTTTGTACATGTTTTAAAAACAACATGCATTCCAAATTACAGTGTCGTAATACAAGACATAAGTAAATAACTAAAAAAGGTATTAACATCATTTATACTTATAAAAAGTTTTAGTTTTTAGAATATTTTAGCAAGAGTTTAGCTTTTAATCTCAAAAGTTTATCACGCGTATAAGTTAAAGCTTATCATTATAAGACATAATATGCAACAATGATTAAAATACCTATTTCATATAACTGCATATTATAAGCCGCAACTTCACAGCTAATCCTAGATAAAAACAGATCTATGTTTTCGTGAAATAATATGTTACAATTTTTTCAGAAAAATAATTCATTTAAATTGACAGTAGTTTCCCTTACTGCCTTTATTTTCAAGCCCCGGTAGCTCAACCTGTAATGACGAGGGCTGTCATTCGAGGGGTCGCAGTTTCGAATCCCATCAAAGGTGATTAACAAAAGTCATTGTGACAAGCTTCATTCGTCTCTTACTAATAGAATTGAGGAATTAATATAAGTATTTAAAAACTTCTTTTCAAATCCAAAGTGATCCACTTGTATGTACACGTACGTGTATGTTATTATTGTATCAAATATTAATAAAATATTATTTAATTTATTTATTGGCGTTTTACGCCGCTTTCAACAATATTTCAGTTATATCACGGCGACAGTTCACTTATTCATGATCCCTGGGTAAACAAACCAGTACAAGGCTAGAAAATGTGCCTTGCCCAAGGGCATTCTACCATGACCGCAGTGCCGCGACTATGGATCGAACCCGAGACAATCCGGTCTCGAAATCCCCGACGCTAACCACTCGACCACAGCGGATACGAAAATATTGTTTAAACTAATGTATAAGGGATTCCAATGTAAGCAGTTGAAAAATTGTCTTTGTCATTGAAAAGGCAGCATCATTATGGACTTTATTGTTTGTTATCCTGTCCTGTTTATATTATTCATTATGGAGCACCTGCGATTATGCAAAATATATCCCTTTTCGCGTCAGGACCGCATATTAGTGTTGCTCTTTGCCTTGTTCTCGTTGTGTACATGCGTGTTTAACGCTTTATGTATGGCTAAATCGGAGTAGAATTTAATCTACTATTTGAAACCTTCCGAAAATTGAATGATTTCATTCTACTGGCAACATTTAGTTTTGTCAGAATTAAAGGCATATATTTTTCAATTAAAATATTCCCTCGGTCCGTTTTTTTAACGCTTAATAGACAATCGGTTATTGCTCGAATAAAAGATTTCCATTTCCGAATCCGCGCCTAGATTTATTATACGGTTACATAAAAATAATGACCCATGCTATGCGAATAACTATCGAGGGATTACACTTGTTTAAATAATGTGTATATATATATACTGTAATAAATGGAGTTAAGAGGTCAATATTGACAAAACAAAAATAACTATTTTTAGAAAAAGAGGTGGCCTAAGGGTGAATGAGTGTTGGACATATAAGGACGCAAACATAGAAATTGTAAATGATATTTTAATTATCTTGGAACAATATTTAATTATACTGGCTCCTTTATCTTGAATCAGAAAGCATTAGCTGACACAGGTTTAATTGCGCTAAATGTTTTGCACAGTGAAGCTCGTCGTTTTGTCCTCGATACTTCGACCTTATTCCAATTATATGATGCATTTGTAGGTTCAATACTAGGTCATCTAAGCGAAATTGGGGATCCCCCGAGTCGAAAGAAATTTTGTAAAATATTGTTTGAGCGTTTAAAGATCCCCTTTGCTATTTATTGCCAACTAGGCAAATATCCATTTTATATAAATAGATACGCGAGCATAATAAGATACTGGGGTCATCTGATTACATAATTATTTTGACATTATATCATTGGCTAGTCAAAAACATTGAAAAGGGGCAAAAGATTGGTGTAGTAAAGTGTAATACAAAATAGAGGACGAATTCCACTTTCTTCTAGTGTGTCCGCTATACTCAGATTATAAGAGCAGTTCATATTAAGCGATATTTTTTCATGCGTCCAAACATGTACAAATTTATAACTTTATTAAATAATGATAATAAACAAAAACGTTTACAACTTGCAAAGTATATTAAGGAAGCCTTTATCCGTAGAAATAGCTTTATTAACACTATACAGTAACACATTGCTACTGTAAAATAAAGTTATTTATTATACTCCTATAATACCAGGAAGGTCTTCTGATATAATAAGATATTAGTACATCTATTGAGGAATCTATATATATTTTTTTATTATTATTATTATTATCTATTTATCTATTTTGAATGGTAAACCTTCGATTTTGTGTATATTTCATGTTTATTGTAATGGATTGTACATTGTTGTATTGTATATATTACTATGATGTGTTATTTGACTAGAAACTATGTAGTGTATGTCAATAAAGATGTGTTATTTACAAAGAGCATTCAATTCGGACACAACATATATCATTGAACAGAAAGGAATTACCATGATTTACTTGTATCTGTCAAATTTCCTTTAGAACTATTTGATCTTACACTTGTCCCAGTCTTGCTCTATGTATGAGACATCTGAGGATTTTGTTATATATATATATATATAATGTTGAAAAGGTCAATGACGCTTTCATGAAATTACTTTTGCATATCAAAGTTTACCCCTAATGTAAAGGTGTGCGGTACTAGGAAGATATCCTTTTGTCAGTAAACAGTAAGAGAAGTATCGACGCTTTTGGTATGACTTCAAAAATAGTGTTAACAAGTTCTTATATTCTCTTCGTAACATTGTTTAAAAACAGTTTAACGGCAAGTTGGTACAACCTTGTCTAAACAATATTGTTAGCTTCTAATTAAGCTAAATGTGGAATAATCAATGTTATGTCGGTTACAAATCAATATTAGATGATGTAAATATATATTACTGTGAAGTCTCGATATTAATATTCAAACATATTTTTCCTAAACTTCCAAGTGTCTTAACTTTCAGTTATTCAACACTGAACATGAATTTACAAGCTTCGTGTTTTCAAGCTCCGCCTTTTTGTAAAATAAACAGTTTTTACCGATAAGAGGAAAAACAGTACGGCAAGATCAGTATGCTTATTCATGTAGTCTCATCCTGGCACCCGATGCGTTCTACGCTTTTCCGACAAGTTGACAATGTAACACAATATGCTACTAAATAAAACCTAGCCAGGAAAGTCTAGAAGCAAAATGACAGAATGAGAAGTGTTATGATTATTTCATTTCATATATTATATTCTTGTTTGTTGGTTGGTTTTATTTTTGTGTGGTTTTGTAAAATTTCTTTATTTACGATTATTCTTTCATACAATACCTACAATTATATCATTTAACTTACAATGTAGTAATGCGCACAATCAAATTTCTTCAAAAAGCTTCGAAACATTAAGGGCATTTTCTTTTTTTATTATTAACTACTGGATTTTCATTTGGAAGAAGAAAAAAACGATTCGTTACCTATATCTTACAAAAGCAAAGTCATACATTAATAGATTTGTAACCCAATAATTCTACCAGAATCATCATACGCGACTTAAGCATTAAATAGCACTGTTTTGGATATATGTTAAGATCCATATGAATTAGTCTTACCCAGTTTTTATAATTTTAATGTGGTAGTTTATAGCTAGATAAAATCTCCTACATTCTCCCAATGTTTAACAGAAATCTTTGGAGAAAAAAATGGTTAAGAACCAATATTAGATGATGTAAATATATATAACTGTGAAGTCTCGATTTTATTATCCAAACATGTCAAACATATTTTGCCTAAACTTTCAAGTGCCTTTATTTTCAGTTGTATACATCACTGAACATAAATGAACAACCTTCGTGTTTTTAAGCTCCGACTTCTACTAAAAGAACCATTTTTTACCAATAAAAAGAAAAACAGTACGGCAAGATCAGTCTGCTTATTCATGAAATCTCATCCTGGCACCCGATTCGTTATGACAGCAGAGTAGGGTTATGATTGTTTCATTAACTCGACTTGTCGAAAAAAAGGCTAACTTTACTACTCGCCTCGGCGTCGGCGTTGGTGTCGGCGTCAGCGTCGCCGTTGGTGTCACACCTTGGTTTTTTGTACCAATTCAATGTTTGGTCAAAACCATTAGAGATATTGTTTTGAAACTTACAACACTTATTCACTATCAATATCTACATCAACAGACACGAGTATATAACTCTGTTGATATATTTGAGAGAATTTTGGCCCTTTTTCGACTTAGAATTTTGATTAAGTCTTTTGTACCAATTCCATTTTTTTAAAACCATTAAAGATATTGCTTTGAAACTTACACAACTTGTTCACCATCAATACCCCCATCAGCAGACAAGAGTACAGAATTCTGTCAAGGTTTTTCGTAAGAATTATGGCCCTTTTTCCACTTAGAATTTTGGTTAAGTTTTTTGTAGCACCCCATTTTTATCAAAACCATGGGAGATAAAGCTTATACACTTACAATACTTATTTACCATCATTACCTCCATCAACAGACAAGAGTGCATAACTCGGTCAACGTTATTGTAAGAATTATGGACCTTTTTCGACTTCAAATTTTGGTAAAGTGTTTCGTAGGACACCACTTTTTCTCAAATCCATAACAGATATAGATTATACACTTACAATACTTATCTACTATCAACCTCCATCAACAGACAAGAGTACATAACTATGTCCAGGTTATTTTTTAAAGAATTATGGCCCTTTTCTAATATAGAATTTTGTTTAAGTTTTTCATACCAAATCAATTTTATTTTCAAAATGGTTAGATATATAGCTTAAACACTTAAAAATAAGCCAAAAGTGCATAACTCATTAAAGGTATTTGTTAGAATTATGACCCTTTAAAGACTTATAACCAAGTACTTTATCATACTAGTTATAAGCAAAGTACTTTAAAAGTCTTTAAAGGGTCTGTACCACTCAAAGATGTTTGTTTTATTGGCAAGCACGAACAAGTCGAGCATGCTGTCCTCTGACAGCTCTTGTTTATATATTATATTCTTATTCGTTAGTTGGTATATTTTTGTGTGGTTTTATTAACTCTTTCTTTATTTGCGAATTATTCTGTTATATGAACTATGTATGAACAGTCTGATTTGCCACAAATCTCTCTCTCTCTCTCTCTCTCTCTCTCTCTCTCTCTCCTCTCTCTCTCTCTCTCCTCTCTCTCTCTCTCTCTCTATCTCTCTCTCTCTATATATATATCTCTGTTTCTATCTCTTTTTCTCTCTCTCTCTTTCTCTCTTTCTTTCTCTCTTGTATTATCTCTCTCCTCTTTCTCTATATATATATCTCTCTCTCTCTCTCTCTCTCTCTCTCTCTTTCTCTCTCTCTCTCTCTCTCTCTCTCTCTCTCTATCTATATATCTCTGTTTCTATCTCTTTTTCTCTTCTCTCTTTCTCTCTCTCTTTCTCTCTTGTGTTATCTCTCTCCTCTTTCTCTATATATCTCTCTCTCTCTCTCTTCTCTCTCTCTCTCTCTCTCTCTCTCTCTCTCTCTCTCTCTCTCTCTCTCTCTCTCTCTCTCTCTCTCTCTCTCTCGATCAATCGATATATTGATTAATGATGATGATGACATGATTAATGATGATGATGACATATGTATATGTGTATGTGTGTATTTGGTTTGCTAATAAACTTTTTATCGTGTTATGGCCTATTTTACAAAAAATCGGTTATTGAAATCAAAGGAAATACTTTACAAATGGTAATAATAGCTTTCCCTCCTTGGCTTTCAGAGTTGTGGGGTTAGAATTACGACTGACTCGCTGGTGTCAGGATATGAACCAATAGTACTGGTAACTTACCCAGGATAAAATTGAAGGAATATTGAAAATTGCGTCAAACACCAAACAAAGCAATTAAATTAAATTCCCTTTGTTAGAGAAAAACATTATCCTCTTATCTACTTAAGCATGTGTTCTTCTTACATAATTGACAAAAGTCATCCACTGCAGAAATGTAAAAATTGTCTAGGTTGGGTTATGGTTGATGCCGATTAAATGTCAACGCAATCGTCCCTTCAGTATTTTCGGAGCTTTCGGGTAAATACTTGTTCTCAAGCAGCATACATGATGCTTACAAGTATAACTAGATTGCGAACAGGGTCGAACACAATCAGAAAATCTTTAAGTTAATTGATCGATTCCGTTATCACTTCCTCGAGCACAGGAATGCAACCTGGGTTTTCTAGAGAATTGTGAGCCCGGTTAAGTAATAAGTTGTATCCGTTCTCGTCTTCGAATATTTAGCTCACCTGAGCACAAAGGACGGGTTGAGCTATTGTGAACACTCGCTGTAACTTTGGTTATGAAATTATTAGCTGGACAACTAAAATCACGACACATTAACGATGTATTGAAGGATTTAATGAAAATATCCCTAGCTATTCAAATCTACAAAACTACATCTCAGCTTGAAGCAATCTATCGCAGCTATAGCTCAACAACACTGTTATTGGATTCTGATATCACAGTGTAGAGTCAATCATTACTTATTTTCAAGCTGAGGATGTTTCACTAGGACGAAAAGATTCACTGTTCGCCTAGCCAAAACAATCTTCCAGTTAAGAAATTCACAAAATAAACCACGTTGATTTATCCGAATCATAACCTGCTTTTCAGAACGAGGATCCTCATAAACGACTAGAAACGAACTCACTTAAATTGTTCGAGGTATGTTTTCAAACCATGGCTTGTTACCGGTATAGGATTGTATACCGTGAATAATGAGCGCAGACATCAAGTGGCCATCCATAGTGAAATACGTTCGTACTACTTTATATTTGCCATGCAGCATCTTGAACGGACGGAATAATTTCAAAATATTTTCACATGAATATTCCGGTGGTTGACCTATTCAAAGATTTGAATAGTATGTAGATCTTTTAGTACTGCAGCATCAGAAACATTGTACAAATTATTCCGATCCACTAAAAGTCATAGCCGCCAGAAGGCGGGACTTGTTTTCGACATATGTATGAAGTATGAAAACAAGTTATTGGTAAGAAAACTTCTTTGAATTAGCCTCTATTAAGTTGTCCAAGCTATTCCGATCCGTTTAAAACATAGTCATAGGATCGATTGCTTTTATGTATGAATGTAAGGACAATGACAACAATTCATGTTTTGTTATATCATGTGAGCGATATAGGACCGTCATTGTGTTTTGTAAAAATATACTCGTATACATACATACATACATACAGGGCCCGATTATCACAGTCAGTAACGATTACGCATTGAGTTTGATTCCTCCCTGAGCCATATGTAATGCGATTTGTGCCATTCAATGCACATACATGCAAATAAATTCTTTTCGAGGATTTTATTTTCTTGCACAAAAATATCACGAATGGTTCGATAAGGTTATTTATGTTGATTAGTAAGAAGATTGAACTCATTGCATCGGTGCGTTTTGAAGCAAATAACATCGGTACTATTTCATCCCGATTTTGAAGGACATCGTACCTCTTAACTGCAACTTTCAATTGCTTCATGTCTATAAATATCCTGACACATACACCAGTGCCTTACTATAGTCAGTTATTGTTTGGTTAATAATACCTTCGGTTACAAGTTTGTATTCCCTATAACATCGTGCTCTTTCTTGCTTAACGCGACGGTGTTCTCAAGCGTCCCTGGCTATCATGTGTGTGACGTAATATTCGGCCGTTGCAGAGAGACAGCAGAACATTTGAAAGACACTGTAATTTACATTTCTTGATATGAGCGACCTGACACAATTTTAAAATGAAGCACGAGGTCATAGGAAAACGGGGACTACACTTGCCACTGTTGTGTACTCTAAATCAACATTGTGTTTTGAGTTGGGAAGTGATTACAGACGTCTTGGAGTTTCTATAAAATCAAAGGTAAGACACTTTTCTTGTAGTTGACCATTGTCTTTGTTCTCAATTCAACTTTATTAGAAGCACGAATATAAAGGAATAAGGCAAAACAGTTTCCAAATCATTGACCATTTTAATGAGTGTGATTAGATTTATTGTTCTGAATATCTCTATTGACCTGTGTTTGTATCTGATTAGCATTGTTGCCACAAGAACTACTGAAATATTTCTGTTTGCCTTCTCGACTACAGTCTCTTTGACTCCTATATTATGATTTCGGATCACCATCTTGAATGGTTTCTAAAAACTGAACAGATGAATGGTCCATAATTTGTTGTGTTATCCACACATTCCATCTTGCCATATCAACAACTTTCCCTGTCAAGTCTGTTTTGAGCTTTTTATTTCTCCAGAAAATTGCTAATTATAATACGTATCAATAACTTACCTCTAATATGTTTAATCTATTCTTTCTTATCCGTGAATTCCCAACGTTCAGTTATTTCAGAGAGATTCCCTGCATACAGTTGTATGTTGCAACTGTTTCTCCATTAGTCTGTGTTAGTTACTGAGTGTGTTCTCTGTCGTGAGTAACACCTCACAATGCAGTCGTTGAATTTCTGTTTAGTTTAGTTTAGTTTAAACTTATTTATCTTACATCGATTGCGAAACAAACTTTCAGCTTATATCAATTACGCTCGATGTCTGCTAACTGACGACTTAACTATATTTCTCGCGCCGTTTATGTTGAAATATCCTAAAGTCAGAAACCGCTCATCACGGGACTCGAAACCGGGACATTTAGTACGAGAGGCAAATGCTATACCCATATATGTATCACTGTCTTCCAGCACTCAATTAAAGTCCTTATTGTTATCTTCGCTACGAAATTACTTAAAATGTGTTCCAAAACAATATACCAATGCTCTGCTCCGTCATTTATCTACAGTTTGGTTGCATTCCAGTACCTATACAATCAGCTATTCCAATTAGGCCACTTCACTTGCCTTTGACTGGTGACTAGAATATGGAGTCACCTGTGCTCCATCTCGAAGTTTTAGAATATAACTGTATAATAATCTGGAGGATCAATATGAACAGTCAAATCTTGTTTAAATCGCCGTAAATTTTCTAAGTTCATTTTTGTGAAACTAAAAGAGTCTTATATTAAAAATCAGAAAGCTTGGAAAATAGATCGAAGAGTATCAAATCATGTATAGTAAAACAAACGTTCAACAACTTTTTCAGGAAAATGCCCATTATATAGTATAGGTTCTAACCGATGTATTAAATATTAATTAAAAGCCTACATATGTTCAATGATAGACATTTAAATATGTTACTTCATTTTGAAATTATTAGATGAAAATGGCTTGCGATACATTCCTTTTTAATATATCACTATCTAATTTCATGCACGTCTGACATGCTATTGGAAGGCACGGATACAACAATACAATACAGTGGAAACCTACACATGCGGGGCCGGCTACTGGGTAACCCGGCTAAAACAACTGAATAATGATATGTGAAGCGGGACGACCCGTGTGCGTGAAGAAACCCGAGTAGCTAGAACATCCGAAGTTTGGATACTCCGGCTTTATGACCCGCTGTACCAATTATCGAAAGAACAATTTGTCGGACAACTAGCTGGAATACCAACAATTATATTCAGTGACCAGCGAGGACGATCGGTTATTTTATTTCTTTTGTGAGATAGCATGTAAAACATGGTTATTCATATGCCTATAGGGAATGATTTAACTCTGGCTTCCTATAGGCCAGCATGAATGGCACCAGCCTGTGTTATTGTTAAATTCTATCCCATATAGTATTATTCTGCTGCAGTCAAATTATAAAACTTCTGCAGTCAAATGTGGCATGTTGGAATATCTCTAAATAGACAGACAATACATAGTTCGACCAAAAGTCAGGCAAAACCTAGTTCAACACAACGCAATATTTGGGTGCTTGCATCTGCCATGCGTCAAAATGCTGAGCCCTCTACAACAGAATGCATACACAAACGCAGGCGATAGCAATTATCAAACTCCGGATTGATTTTGCATACATATGTCGCATCTGGATGAAATGGCAAAAACTGCACGAGGAAGCCGGTCGGGAGCACTTACACCTTTACACGTGTCAAGTTGCCACAAACACTTTTTTTATCTAAAAAAGGAACGGTAAAAAGTCGGGAAAGGGTCCTTAATTGCCAACTCAGAATAACTTGCAAGCTCTCCATGCACAACTTGATGGAACGGCATTTACTGCATCTTTGAATTTACACTGATTGCAACGACCTAATAGGTTTTTTTCGCAGCGCGCGCTCAGATGAAAAATGGGTATATCTGAAGATGACATTTTGCTCTACATTATATACTATATTGTGTATATTCAGCTTTACCAGATAGAACAATGTTTGGATGATGTTAACCGAATCAAGCAATACAAACACAGCTTTCACAGGTGGTAACAATTTGTCTTCATACAAATAATAAATCACAATTCAAAAACAGATTGGTACAGATCAAGTTTCATGGTGGTTTGACTGATTTCGTGTCATTAATGTATAATTGTTAACCATGTTGATATGTTAATTGAAAACGTTGGTACCATGGCTAAATATAATTTACAACAGAACGTCTCATATGATAAAAGGGACCAATGGTGTGGCACACAGTCTCGAGTTTTTACACCAGCTATAGCCGCCTCGGTGGTGTAATGGTAGAGTTCGCGGTTTCGGTCCTCGGCCGGGTCTTACCCAAAACTTTAAAAATGGCAATAATGGTTTTCCCTCCTGATTTCTTAGCATTGTGGGGTTAGCATAACGTCTGATTCGCTGTTGTGAGAATAATAGGACCAGTAGGTCTGGTAACCACGGAAACGCAATGTTATAACAGGAAGAATAATGAAAGCAGCGTAAAACATCACACATATTATGTAAGACTAATAGGAGCGCAATAATAAAAGTGTTTCGAGTTCAAACTCTACTCAAACTTTGAGGGAGAATAAAAGAATACGCAATCAATGCTCTCCCGAGTATAACTTTCGTATTCACTCATATCCATCAACTTTTACTACATTTTGTATACATCCATACATCCGGGTATATGTAGTTGTATTTATCTCGTAGTGAGCAGATTTGTGAATATGTAAACCCTGTATGATAAACTAAATGTTTACATGTCTGAATGCAGCAGTTATTTTCAGAAATGCCGGAAGTTTTCTAAATATAGATATGTTGATAGTAAAGTTGTCAGTGTAAACAAATCGGGAAACCGACCAAGGATTTGACAAACAAGCACAAATACATTCACATTTTATTAAAATTATATACAACTATATCCGTAAAAGCAATAAACAAGCGACATATATAAATAACATATGTTTTTCTTTATTTCTATATAGGTATGTCCTTTGGCTGCATATATGAATACGCGCCCGTGATTGTGCATGATTATGATACATGATTTTGTAATTTTCCAACCATCGTGAAGTCCGTACATGCTACCAAGGACTAGGCGATTGTGGCCGCAGTTATTCTTTAGAATAAGAATACTCGCGATGTAGATATATATAGAGGTTACAAGATAACAAGAATATAACGTCCGTGACTTTCGAAATGAACTTCATATCTGTTGCATATTTGTTTTATGTGGGAAAGGGTTAACGAAGATTTCACCTCGGTCTTTTCCAATGTGATGACATTAGCTCGCAGAGTATTAGCTCCACTAACTGAAAACCAGTCAAGTTTATGCCACGGCGTATTCTCCGAGTGCATGCGTTTAGTCGTGCGCAATCTATGGGCGTCAAACGACTTGTTCTCTGTAACGACTTGGCCAATGGTGATGAACGACATTGGTGGTATTCTCTAAATGTCCGCTCGTAATGTATCGAGTATATTCAGAATTCGTGTTAACATCGCAACTTAAAGAATTTGGCAAACAATACAAACAATACATAATTCTAGCAGATACATGCAAGCCATGTTGATTTGTCAAAATTCATGGCTGCAACGGGGCAGGACTGTTTTAAAATGTATTGATATAGTGAAAAGAAATAATCTACTCCTTGAAACATTTTGGCCCGATTTGCAAATAATTGTGTACCTTTGGTGATATATATTCTACCAGATTACTTGTTGTGGACTGTTTTGTCCTTTATCCCTTTTTTTAAACCTTCCTCTGAGAACATCGTTATTGTATGGGTATGTTCCAATGTCGAATCTTTACCAGTCTTTCACGCCACATTGGTTGGTCTGAAAGCATAGCTACCAGTGGTTGGAGTTGGTTCAGGTTAATGCTTAAACAATATTCTTCTCGGAAAATACAAACCTTTTGTTTACATATATCATTGAAATGTTTCTATGATGACCCTTTCGAATGTTCCATCAAGTCAATGCCAATATTGATAAAAAAAAGTATATATTTTTTGTTAGTTAGATACAATTCATTTCCTTGAACAACGACATCGTGCTCAAGCTTTGCTTTAACGGTTTTCAATACTCCCGCAAAATTTGTAGAATCTGAACGGAATATCTTTTGTTGTTCTTTCATCACTAGGCAATTCCATAGATTTTGCAACCAATAACACCTTCCATTCAACAGTCAGGTTTAATGCTTTTGAAAGTTGGTCCTTCTTGATGTTACTACTTCCAGCTAACAGGACATTGGCTGTACGTTCCAATAGAATATGTACATCTAAATTCACCTTTCCGTTAGTATAAACTGTGCCGATGAAAATACATGTTCCATTCAGATTTCGAACATGACCTTTGTGACACAACATTGGTCGGCAAGTTCTGTGCTGTAAAGATATAAGAAGAGTTGTAAAATTACAGACTTTTGATATGCTCGCTGTTCGATATCAAATAAAGTTATATCGAAATGAGTCCAATGGGTACGCTATATTTTAATCTATGTTTCATGATAAATACAGAACAAAATTAGATTTTGGCAGACGGCGAACGTAAATATTCTTTTATTACATACCTATCCAAATTTTGCATTGAAATTTAAGTGACATAAAATCAATATCAATTTTTAAAAAAATGATAACTAACACTGTGATGATAACACTTTTAGTTTTTTTTATATCATCACTAGTGATGATATCATTTTTGCCGGAACTACTTTTTTTAGATTTGGAACATCTTTGGAATTTAAAGTGGGTTTAATACTAGGAATTTAAAAAAAACTGAGACCGAATACTAGGAAAATGACGTCACGTCAGCGGTTTTGACGTCATAACGCTAGTCATTTGGCGCCAAATAGAAGCAGCAGTATTTGGTTACGTAACATTCATACGCCTAAGGCCAAGTCAATTTTTTTTTATATGTTTCTTCAAAATAAAGGGGAGATTCATTCCAGATATATAATAAATAGAAAACAACTGCATGTTTTTGATATCGAATTTATGTCACTCGGGAACAAAGGGGTAATTTGGTGTAAAATCACTCAACCTACGGTTTCGTGATTTTAACCAAATTACCCCTTTTTTACCTTGTGACATAAATTCTATATCAAAAACATGCAGTTAGTTATTCTCTATATATATTCGATGGAATCAGCACAAATATGTGATTCTTTGTAGTTATTTGAATTGATAAAGTTATTATCAATCGTTTTAAATAGTTCAAAAAATATAATCTATAAACGAAAGGTAACTTATAATGGCGCATTATGTAAATAATACGGTGGATTACATATAAATTGAAATAAGCATATTTCCATAAGAATTAGAGACGGTCTTTAACGATGAAGCCAGGCTGCCATGATATTTAATTGCAACAATGCGCAATGAACTGAAATTATCAAACAATACTCTTATCAGCGAAAATAACTTATAATAGAAATAGTTCATAAATTGATACATCAAATGCATCCGCCCTGGCCAAGTGGTTAACGTCTGGAATTTGATTCACAGCCGCGGCGATCATGGTTTAGTACCCATATTTATTTTCCTAGTATTGGTTAATTTACTCAAATTTCATGAATAAGTAAACTGTCGTTATATAATTGAAATAATGTTGAAAATGACTTAAATTCCACATAAAACAAAACAAAAACGATTCAACTTTAATTTGATTGTGATTATTGTAATGAAAACGTTTACATATTGCTCACATTGATATGCAATAATCTGAATAGCATTTGTTTTCATAAATAATATATAAAAAGGATCGAAAAGGTGCTACACCTTTGTTACATGTAGAACGTATATTAATGATGTTAACTTATAGATTACCTCAATCCTTGAAGCAGCAGAATCCATTTTAGAGCAAACTGAATCAGTGTTTTGGTATCCTTTACTCCGGCGTAAAATTTCATTGACATCCGGGTTCAACAAAGTAAAGAACTTCACCGAAGACTGTTTAGTACGGTGTTCCATTAGGGCCATCGTTGTTTCGCGGTTTCGACATAGGGTCGACTGTACGATAACGCGTTGCGATAGTACGATAACGCGATGCGAAGGTGCGAAAACGCGATGCGAAACTGCGAGACCACGATGCGAGGAGGCAATATTAATATCGTACTTTCGCATCGCACTTTCGTACTATCGCATCGCGTTATCGTACTATCGACCTAGGGTCGACAGTACGATAACGCGATGCGATAGTACGAGACCACGATGCGAGGAGGCGATATTAATATCGTACTTTCGCATCGCACTTTCGCGATTTCGCATCGCGTTATCGTGCTAGGTCGATAGTACGATAACACGATGCGATAGTACAATAACGCGATGCGATAGTGCGAAAATGCGATGCGATAGTACGATAACGCGATGCGATCTCGTGAAAGTGCGCTGCGAAAGTACGATATTAATATCACCTCCTTACATCGTGGTCTCGCAGTTTCGCATCGCGTTATCGTACTATCGCATCGCGTTATCGTACCGTCGTACCTAGATCGATAGTACCATAACGCGATGCGATAGTACGAAAGTTCGATGCGAAAGTACGATATTAATATCGCCACCTCGCATCGTGGTCTCGCAGTTTCGCATCGCGTTTTCGCACCTTCGCATCGTGTTATCGTACTGTCGACCCTATGTCGAAACCGCGAAACAACGATGGCCCTAACGGAACACCGTAGTTTAGTGACATCATGAGACAACTCGCTGTTTCCATTGTTCTCTCTGCGTACACGAAGCAAAACGGGTTCTGGTACCACTTGGGTTTCGATGATGATTCACTTAAAACAGGCGCATACAATTTACTTCTTCATGCGTCTCGTATGTCCTTCAAACCGACTCAGTAAACGTGTCCTCTGAATTATCTGACATGTTATTTTCTGCTTGGAACTGCTGAAGTAGACAACTTCGACCTGTTATGGCATCATAAGAATTAAGGTAATATACAAGGAAACAGGAAGAAGAAGAATGATTATTCAAAAACGCTGTCATCTCTTTGTCGAAGTCAAGAGACGTAGAACTACCAAGATCATCACAAATGATAGCACTGTCCCATTGTATGACCTTTTGGAACACCGTGGCAAGCAGCACATGCACGGTTAAAATATATCTTCTCCTCTCAGTTGAAAGGACTGGGCCCAACAGTGATGTGTTGTTTTCGCTACATTCTCCGCCAAAACGTTCATCTACATAACCATCGACTGGGCTCTTGGTCACAACATAATAGGAGTATATAAGCATGTCAAACGTGGATTCTACGTACGTTTTATGTGATTTTGATCATGCAAGTCTCGTCTTCTGTAAATGGATTTTGTAGATAACCACATGTATGTGTATAGGTACATCTGGCATTGCATGAACATCCTGAAATAGATTTGACACTGTATTTATGAAACGTTCGAAGTTCTAAGAAAAGAATGTAGATCTAGTTAGAAAGTTCACTAACACAATGTTTGAAGGTTTTATTCTTTAAAAATGTTTAAAGTATAGTTTTTACTATTTGACGCATCTTCAGCAGACGAATTTTAAAAACATGTCCAGAATGTTATCAAACCTGTCTAAAATATTTTCCAAAATCGTTAGCCGCAAATTTGTTCAACAATCCCTCTTATCGGATTGCATACATATCTGAAATCAAACTAGATAGTGATCAAGCAAAAGCTATTTCTATTCTAACACTTAAAGTATAATGAAATTTGAATGTATTTTTCCGTTTTCCTTTTGTTGACGTTCAAATTTTCTTCTAACCTTTAGAAATACCTATGACTGAGCTAAAAATATTTGTTTAAAGAAAATTAATTACCCACTGACACGAGCACATATTACTCGTACCACATAGTTACATAATTTACGTTCCTTAATAACCATATATCCTAGTCTCGTTAAATACGCCTACCCGCAAATACTCACAGACGTACATTACCATTGTCCATGGCATAAGAGCAAGCTGGGAGAATGTTGTCAATAGTGTACATTTATGTATAACCTTGTCAAAAACGAGTTTTCATATTATTATTTTTTTTAAATTTTTGTTTGAAGAGTATACAGCGACTGTTTTGATACAGTTTTTCACAACTTAAAAATCAAAGGCCTAGGGGCTGCGGGAAGGTTGAAGAAGTCGGGCAAATGTGAAAGGAAATAACAATTGCAGCTTATGTTTATGTATTTATTGTTACGAAGTTGAAAGATCATATCAAAAATAGTAAATATTATGAAACTGCCATTTGAAAACAGGAGGACCTTGTTCGCACCATATCGCTCACATGAGTGCATTAGCTCAAAAGTATACACATTTAAGACATGAAGAATTAAAGGAAGATTTGACAGCAGGTTTAGGCAGAATATTTTGCAGTTTCTGCCTTATTATATTGAGAAATATGTCAATGTTAAATCCCATTCCATCAAGTAGAAATAATTCTCTAAACCATGTACTAGACTCGGAGAAAGTGTTTAAAAAATGCAAAACTCATCAAGACAATTAATCTGAAAAAGATTCAAAATGCAACATCCAGTGTGTTATCAAGATTTTCCTTCATTTGGCCTACTATCATATTGTTTACCCGGTATGACCCTTATTAAAGTTGGCCTACATATCATTAAGACAAACATTCTAACGATAATGCTGTTGATACCCCCACAGCGCTTGCGGGCACCTGCGCAGCGCCATCCGGTCGCCCGGTTGAGAGAGAGGTTTGTGTTTGCAATCTACCTTTACAACTTAGTTATTGGTGCATTGGTGGCTGAACAGGAAATGCATGGTCTTATTCCCTTTACTGCCACTCTCCCTCTCTTGTTGGTACTGCCCTCACCCTTCTCCTTCAGTTCTCCCTTCCTTTTTAGGGCATCTTGTAGTGCTGTTACTCTGACACTTTTGTGATAAACTGTCTGTTAAATGGATACCTTCTGTGAATAGCGCGACTGGATAATCTGATGAATGATACGATGAGCCGGATTTCATAACCTGCGAGCCACAGTGGGTGGTCGGCCAGGCCAGTTCGGGGTGTTGTAGGGGTGGGGGTCGCTAAATCATCACTGCATTTGACACGCTACTTCTGTGTTAACCATTAACTTTTCGTTGCTCGGGCCCTACGGGCCCCCGGTTAATCCGCCATTGTATTCACGTGACTTATTTGTACTGTTCCGTTCCTCTTCGCGAATGTTAATAATGTTAATAAGCTCTCGGCGCATTAATTTCTAAAGAATTTGTCAAACTTATATTGGAGTACTCACGCCTTATGTTTTTCACTGATGTATGTTCCAACAACATTATAATGATATTTTTTGGGGAGATCTTAGCCTTTTAAATGCAGTTTTGTTGAATCCATGATGAACTATTTTTCTCCCTAAGTCTCACCCTTAAATGTGTTGTTGGGTGTTAACAGCAATTGGCACGCTGCCAACTCCAAAAGAAAACAGAAGAGAGAAAATCAAACGAACGAAAAACCTTTATAGATAAAAAGTATGATGGGGGTATGAAGAAATTAATAGACTTCTATCAACTACCGAAAATTGCAATTGGCAAGAAATGACTAAATTTTATTACATCCAATACGGGGAAAATCTTCTTATTGGTAGAGCTGCGCATGCGCGGCTTTGCCATAGTTTACATGTTGGATTTTGAAGTCACGTGATGTATATGCCGTTCACCGCCAAATAGTGCAAATTTATTTGACTAATTAACGAATACTTACAAAAGCAAACATGGAGTAATTAAGAAAAAAAATATCCGATTATTCAAGCCTGTCATTTAAAATAACAAGTATTATTGTGAATATCATATTTGAATGTATATTGTCTTGGAATATTCTTACGCAAATCAACCTAAAATCAGAGAACGCCTCGTATCAAGTTTGAACCCTTTCTTCAACGAAGAACCGTTTGTTTGATTTTGTTGAGAACGTAATCAATGGTCTTTTAATGCGAATGGCATAGCCTCTTTAAACATATTTTACTGTACGTATAGTACTGCACGTAAACGTTCTGCTTGACTCGCATGTGGATTTTCGATGCAAGCTCTATATGATGCGAAACCTTCTTTAACATGTAGTTCAACGTCATGATAAAGACAGGGTTTGTTTATCAGAATATAATTCATGAATATGCATACGGTTAACCGGATTATAAACATAGTAAGCGTTTTGCTAGACTTGCATTTGGCTTTTCATATACGTTCTATTTCGATGCGAAAATCAGCTGTAACGCAGTTAAAAGCCCTGTTTAAGATGGGTTTGTTTATCTGACCTATTTAAAAAAAGAGCAGAATTTATGAATATTCATTATCTATGGTGGTGAAATAAAATAAATTCACTTATTCTAGGTATCCAAATAAAAATAAAACAAAGTCTCTTAATGTGTAAACATCATATTTAAGTGTACACAATTATTTTGATATCACTACGCCAATATAGCACTTCACTGCGCAATTACCCTTTGTAAATTGTAACCCTTTCTTACTCTACTCTCGGCAGAGATGTAAACATCCACTCGCCCGCTAACATAAGCGAGTGGAATACAGGATCGGGCTAGTACGAAATTATAGGCGCTAGTCCATACATATTTGTTCATATCCTTATTCATAATGATAGTATGCATTGCTTAGCCTTTTCATTCTCTTTCTCTCAGTCCATCTATTCCTTCGACAAAATTGCGTGTAGAACATGTGCTCGTTTCTAGTAACGAAGCCCATCAAAGTCGTTTTAGTTATGCATTCGTTTTCAAAAGGTCATTTTCCTTTCACATATATACCACAAGCAGGTTTCCGCAAAAACATGAGTTCAATCGAATAAGTCAACGATTAACGATGATTTTTGCATTTTGGATAGATGCTTTCGACAAGGTCCGCGTCTGAATTCCCGACTTCTAAGAAAGAGATTTCATCAAATCATTTGAGCGCTTTAGGTGACACATAACACTAGCTTTCGGGATATTCGGATTTTGGCCAGGGTCAAAAATAGAAATAATGACAAATAGTAAGTTTTGGGTACATTTTTGGGTAAATGGTTGATTTTGATGTTTATAAAAGTGAAAAGTAAGCTCTAATCATGGGATTGAATTTTTAAGTTGAACCCACTTCTCCTCCCTGTTTGATAACACTGGTTGCAGAGCTAGGCGTGAAGTTAGAGGTAAATTTGAATACCAGCTTTCGCGTCCAAAATTGCTTGAAAAGGAGCTGGTAACGTGGTATTTCTGACTGCATCCACAGATTGCCTACTGTTTTGAGAGAATTATCAGCTCTTCAATTTTACACTAAACCCCTGCGTTTTTGTTGGGTGATTTTTGGAATAAAGGGTCAAATTGATCTTTCTGCCCTACTTTTTTCACCTTGTTTCAGACCACTTTTCTGGTCAATTCTTTCCATAATATGGACTGAGAGTGTGACTTCCAGTCATTTTCCTACAATTCTGGCACTCCTTGATACAGGAAAACTCTTTTTATCAAACCAGTATGGATATTATGAGAAATAATGAGAGAATAAAAGTTGGAGTGTCCCAGGAAACAGAAAATCAGCTTTCAACTGTGTTATGCCACCTTAAATTGCGACGATTGTGAGCAATCTCCTTCGCAAAGTTGTCGTTCCTTACACTCACCATACATGAATGGAATGAGTCGATACTGTTAGAGAATGGATTGCGAGTTCTAAACGCTTGTTTATAAAGCGTTTAGAATACTTTGATTATAATAGGGAGAACGAATAAGGAACGAATAAATCTTGCAAGAAATCGATCATTTCTTTCGGCCAAAATCAGGTAAATGACCCGCGGATATTGGTTGTTACAACATAACTGATTCATCCTTTTAGTCTAAATTTGTATTACACAGTTCAACATTTGATGTTAACAGTTTGCTATTTCTTTTTTTAAGAATTTGCATTTTTTCAGTTTATTTGCTTCATGTGCCAAATCAAACAGCTATGATTGGATTTATTTCATATGATTATGAGTCCATGAATAATACACGAAACACTTTCAGTGTTAATCAGAATTATCTTATCTAAAATGTCATCTTCAATCATTGATTCTCTGAATACTGCTGTCCACACAAAAATTGTACTTATTCTTTCCAATGACTATATGCCAAGTTCTGTTTTCAGAGTGTGGTAAGTTTTTTAATCACAAATTTGCCAGCTCTACATGAATACGCTCAGTAGCTGTCAGATCTATCAAGTTTCTATTGTCTCTGCTTATGAAAGTTGTTTCCTTCCCTTTATGAAATCTAAAATGTTAGCACAAAATCACCGGCTATAGTAAAAGCACAGCCATGATGTTATCACCCAGCAAAATCTAATTTAGACATTTTGGAATTCTTAGTAATGTGTATATAAGTGGTCACTAAACGAGGTCCAATGTAGCCTGTGTAGGTCAGGTTTAACTAAGAATCTCATTCCATGATGGACATTAACGCCTATTCATCTCTGTATCGAGCTGTACAGGGACATCGAGTTCAACGGCCCCGTCTTAAAAGAGGTCTTCCCATATAAGGGATAGGAAATTGGTTTCCCTTGCTTGGTCAAACACAAATTAAGTGGCCTGAATATACCCGTGGGAAAGGGTAAATTATAAAACAAATAAACAACAGGCTGGGTATGCAGTGTAAGCAATGACCATAAATGCATGTATCTGAACAATCTCAAGGCGACTATGTTTAGTTTATAGGATATTTAAACCAGTTCTAACCATAATTATTTTTTATTTTTTGTTGTTGACCTATGTTTATACAAATGGATTCAATTAAAATAAGGGACACGACTATGGTTAACTATAACAAGTCGGTTAAGCTACACTGTATATTTGCCACAGTACCACGATTTAATTAAAATGTATCCCACTCTCTATATCTAGATATTAAAACTAGAATTTTTAAAATAGACATATAAAGTAAATTAGCCCCGTCCCTGAAGGCCATTTTTGTATGGATTCCCAAAACTCTGAACAAGTCTTTTAAGTTTTCACAACAAACTTATATGGAAAAATGTCCCATCCCTCGAGGTTACGTTATTTTGTGGACCCTAATAATGTGAAATGTTTTAGTAGAGAGGTTCCCAAGAACCAACAACGCCAAAACATTTTGTAATCCAGCCAGCAAATATTATCTCCGATCCTGGAGGCCATGTTTTTTTTCACGGTTCCAAAGAAGATAAATAATCTTGATAGAGGGTCACCAAAGGCACAATTGTGCCAACTTTTTTTTAAATCTGGCAAGTTTTTTATGACAAGAAGATATTCAAAGCTTTTTCTTCTGTTGTAATGGAAACCAGAGTTCCGCCTGAAATACATTTCTTTGAACACTGTGAAAGGGGACCACGCAAGAAACATCCCAATAAAGTTTTATCAAAATTGGCAAAGCGGTTTAGGAGAAGATGTCTCTTTAATCAAAATGTTAAAGGACGACTGAAAAAGACCGGCACAATAGCTCCCCGTGATCCTCTGACTCAGGTAAGATAATAAATTAAAAGGTAGATATATTATAAGGACATTTTATTTCGTAAATAAAGTCATGGTTATAGAGATACAAACAATAAATGTACACATGTTTTACTGTGCACTGTGGCATCTAATATCATTACACAACATACTTTAGACTTTGTAATCATTCAATAAGACAAGTAATCAATATCTCTTGAACTAAACGACTGGGATATAATAAATTCATTCGGTAGTAATTTAAGTAAAGGATGCACAATTCTTCTCAGCAAAATCTTAGCTTTTGAAATAATCGATTCAGTTATAGACGCAAATGGCCGTTACATCATATTAAATTTAATACTGGAATGTATCACGTATTCATTAATTGACATATATGCATGTAATGATTTCAATGATAGAAATAAATTCTTCGCAAAGCTGAACTTATTGATTGATAAAAACGCAAAAGGGTTATTAATATTAGGTGGAGATATGAACGACACTCTATCAAACAATGACAGAGTGTTAAGAAATAAAAGTACACAAACATGTAGGACAGTAAAATCCCTAACTTACCTAATAAACAAGAGGGCCAAGATGGCACTAAATCGATCACCTGAATGGTAGTGAATTAGTAGTAAATATTTAACTGCAAATATCTGTAAATATTTGATCAGAATCGCAAATGAAACTGCAAGGAGTGGACACTGTTAAGAAAAAAGCTTATCAGTAAAAGCCATTTGTATATTGAAATTTAACAAGAACTTTAAATAAAGTTTTGTTATTTTGCGCCTTTCCTGATTAGCTTTTTTTGATGCCGGCTTGCTGCCCTGTTTGTCAATGAAATCAATATAGGCTTGAACAGTTGTTGTAGAGGGTCACTCAAAGAACATTTCAAGTTCTTTTGCCACTAAAAATAGAAATTAGAGAAAACTCATAGCTAAATCAGAAGGTGCAAAAATTCGATCGAGATTTCATTACATAGAACAAGGTACATGTAAAAAGAATAAAATATACTTTCTTAACTTAGGCAATTTACCAAAGAACTAGTATTTTATCAGTTATTCATAAAAAGGAAGTCCAACAAATCTTGAAAATTGGCGACCTATATCATTATTAAACGCGGATTACAAGATGGCTGCTAGAGTTTTAGCGAATAGATTGCAAAAAATATTCATATAACAGATTTATAGGCTACAATATTAGACAGATACAGGATATAATAGAATACGCCGATTTTTTACAAATAGACGGGGCAATCGTCTTTTTAGAAGTTTTAGAAAAGCCTTTAATTGATACTCTAAAATGGTCTTTTCATTTGAATCGTTGCATTACTTTGGTTTTAAAAATGAATTCATTCGATGGGTCACAACACTAAAAACTTTAATTACCAAACCTGTATAATAAATGGCGACTGGAAATCAAAAACGTTCAATCAACAGCGGGGCGTCCGTCAGGGATGTCCGGCGTCATCTCTACTATACACCATTGCAGCAGAAATAATGGCACTCCGAATACGCAATTCCAAAAACATAACAGGCATAACAATCCAAAACAATCAAAATGATATACGTATATACCACAGCTAGCGGATGATACCACTTTATTTTTAAAACACACAATCGTAGTCGAAAACAATCTTTTCATGGTAAATATATTCCGAAAGCATTCTGGACTCAAACTAAATACAAATAAAACAGAGGCTATGTGGATAATTAATTGGAAAAGAAATCAATAAAGAAATGGCAGGAAATGCTTCAAGGAGTTCAAGTCCAATTAAAGATATTGGTATTGATTTTGGAACAAATCTTAAAGAGTGTAACTTTCTAAACTTGAACAATGAAATAGAACAATGTAAACACATTAATGAAAATTGGGAGTAAACGCAAATTAACAATTTACGGTAAAATCCAGGTTATAAACAGCATTATTATTCCAAAGCTCACATTTTTATTTCACTCCTTAGTCATAACTGAGCCGCTAATAAAAAACATCAATACAATGATATTTAAATTTCTATGCAATAACAAAAAAGATAAACTCAAAAGATCCATTATCACAGCTCCAAAGTAGAAAGGCGGGCTTAAGCTTATTCAACTTGATTCTTACATCCCTTCATTAAAGTTAAAATGGGTTAAGTCGCTTACAGAAGAACAAAATGCTGACGTAAACTGTCAAATTATTCCCAGATACTTTTTAAATAGATACGGAGGCAATTATTTTGTATTTTGTATGAACATAGACTCAATTAAAAGCTTAGATACAGTCAAATTGAGTGAATTTTACAAAGATATTCTCGACCTATGGATTAAAACAACAAATAACGCCCAAAAAAAATACAAAAACGTTCTTTAATATAAGAAAACAAGCTGTCTGGCACAATAGATACATAAAACTTGGCAAAAATTGTTTACTTTTTTAAAAATTGGATCGATAACATACTATTCATAAATTATCTCAAAGACGAAAATGGCATATTCTGTGTCAAAACAATATATACGATAAATTAAAGATAAAAACCAATTGGATATAGCTGCAATAAATATGTAAAAATATTGTATACCAAAAATCTGGTTAGATATTATTAAAACTATAAAACGTCTGTTAAAACAAAAGCCCAAAACGAGCTTGACCTTAACATGTTAGATAAACCTTTGACTTGATCTAGTAATAAACATGTTTATACATCTCTAATAAATAAATAGTTCAGTGTACCTTATATACATGATAACTGGAATAAATTATTCAAACAAAAGACTGACTGGTCATTAATATATAATTTCAATGAAACTTTGTATGACAATAGAATAATTAAACAGTTAAACAAGTAAAAACGGGAGACTGTTACTTCGTACCCTAGTTATTTTGTACCCTGTCGTTTTCGGTTGTTTCGTACCCTAGTTATGTTGTACCCTGTCGATTTCAGTTGTTTCGTACCCTAGTGTAACCAACATTATGCCTTGGATTAATTCCTGCAAATCTTGTATTTGTCTAGAAAAAAAATATAACTCGTAACTTGTTTTAATACACAAAACTTCACTTTGCGTATTTATTTCACATTATAAAAGGCTATATGATGGAATATTAACTACATGATTTTGGCAATTCATATTATTGCATTTGATGTGTGATAATCAATGCTACACGTAAGTTGTTATTTTTTTAACAGTTTGCAAAAACACAAGATCAACTCGTTGAAAGAAGTGCGTATCAAATGGAAAATGTCTTCTTCTCCTTGTTGCAATATCTGTAATTTAACAGAATCTTACGAACACTTATTTACCACTGTTTGCATAGAGCATAAGTTTTTGTCTATTCCACACAAAAGTAACAATTTATGTAATTTTACCGAATTTGTTTTTACTATCGGTCGTATTATTAACGTATTGAGCTGTCAATCTAGGGGTTGTGTGTGTGAACCCCAGTTCGATTCACATTCTTCCCGACGTTTACCAAAAGAGAATGTGACAAGTCTCATTTGCCTTCCACAAATGAGCTAAATTTCAATGGATATATGCAGTCAGTTGCTTGGAAAGACTTGTGTGAGAAAACAGGGCAACACGTGAACAGGGCAATGCTCGTCTTCTGTCATGTGACCTTGGTATGGACATGCGTATTGTTCCTAGGAACATGTGTACCAAGTTTCATTTGAAAATGTAAACGGTTTTTGAGATATGAGGTAAGGTAAAGGTTGTGTGACGAAGCAGGCGACGCAGACGACGCAGTCGAGGTCAAGGGTATAACAATACCCCAACTGTTATTCTTCGAAAACAGACGAGCTAAAACTTGTTGAAAACTACATTAATCTCCATTTAAGCAATCAAGCAATCGACGTTTACTAATTTGCATAAGTATTACCCTAACACAATACTAATTTGCATACCAGGGACGTATACGTATTACCCTTACATACGGGGCAAACATATCGCTGTGAAAAAGTGTTAGATCCAGCTATCGTCCGATGAACTACTGAGGTAGGTAAGTCTGAATACACACCTGGGTATAGATATAGAAACATGTTTCACAATAATAATAGATACATGTTACTGGAAAAACAACCTTACTATATTTGCATTAACCGTTTTCCCGAATACACAAAATGACAGCAGACGACTTTGAATACATATATCCAAAAATATGGAAAATCTCAATGAAAGAAGGTTTTGTATTATCAAAACGTTTTAAAAATTGTGGCAAAATAAGAAATTGCTTATCATTAGCAATTTCTTTTTTTATCACACTGTTTTCAAAGTCATCTGCTGTAAATGCTTAAAAGGTAGGCAATAAATTTAGATAACTTTCTTAAACGTTTCTCAGGAAATGTAGTGTACTGATGAGATAATGTAGATGTAAATGGTGATCTGACAATTCACTTATCACATCAAGCTTTGGATATGAAAAGGTATTGGTTACTCTTTACATACTAAATCGAGGGCTTGGCGTGAAACGGTTGTAACTATAAAACTATTTTGAAAACCTTGTTTAGGGGCAATTTTGACCCCTTTGTAAACAATGACAATTTAGATGCCATTGCTCAGAACGAGCAATGGCACCCGAATTTCCATTGTTTACCAAGAAAAATCATTTAACGCTTATAAAGACTTTATGGCGAGGAGATTAACCTTGGTAAAAAATACCGATTTTAGTTACAACCTTTTCACACCAAGCCCTCGAAATAATACCATTTATCAATAGAGAACAACACTTTTAATAGGCAGACTTGTTTTGAAAAGCTTGTAGACATTTCCCATGAGTGAATATGACAATGGAACGCAATTTCCAGTCTGATTTGATCAATATTCTATATTTATCATGTAGAAAGGTGGTACTTATAAAAAGGACCAGTGAAACATCAGATATAATCACAGATGATCTATGTCAACCCTTTTCCGAATTCCGAATGCAGACGCATTTTGACACATTTGATAACATTGAGACAAAAGCCAAAATTGAGTTATGTGCTGACAATAATGACTCGTAATTAGCAAATTCTCCTTTAGCAATAATGCTTTCAACTCTATTCAATAAGTTTACTTACATTTATAGAGACTTTTCAAATGCGTCTGTTGTAGATTTGTTGTATGTGGGAAAATGTTAACCAACCAACAAGAACTTTTCTTATCAATAAAACTGAAAGCCAATACTTTGTTTATCTATGGTACAGAAAAATTTGATACAAGCTTTTCAAAATGAGTCATTCATGTACCGTATATATATCAGATCTGTAAAACCATAAAAATGCTAAATAACAAGACAAAAGACAAACATTTATATTGTCAGATTTGATAAGGAAAAAATAAAATAAAACTATATCCATATGAAATGTATTTGCTGCTGTAAATTGTCCCAAAAGAATTTTTTAATTTTGAAAAAATAATGTGATCTCATTTTGCCTTTTCCACATAAAACAAATGGTCAGCAGACGACTTTGAAAAGCTATATATATAAACGTGAAAAATCTCCATAAATGAAAGATTAATTATAAAAAAGAGTTGAAAACATTGTGGCAGAAGGAGAAATTGCTTGTTTTGAGTATTTTTTGTTCTTTTGCCACAATGTTTTCAAAAGTTGTATGCTGCAGATGCGCGTCAACATGCCATGTGGGAAAGGGTTAAACTACCAGTAAGAGTTATACATATATTAAGTGAGCTCATCTAACTATCTAAAATAAAATTTAATTCTTGGTAAGGAGTCTAAACAGCTCTCTTTCTTATATCTCAATTATTTATTGCCCAATTTTCATACCTGATAAAATTAATTATTTGGAGATCTACATGTAATCAGTAATGTAGATATTTTTTTTCTTATGCTTAATATCTGTTTTAAGTGGTAAGAGTATACTTCTAAAATTAGACTTAATGCATATAACATAATCTCGATCCATTATTGGCACGATGAACAGTAATTTTAGATGAGTATAGTAAAATAGAGGTATTAAATACATATAGATCTCTCACTACCTTGCTATGTTTTCACAGTTTAAAACGTGTCCCTTAAAAGTACTTGTAAATGTTATAGTTGTTTAAACATTGTTTTTCTGCTTTCAAGATGACTTCATTGATAAAAAGTAATGTGTCACCATCAATAAATAAATAATGATTATTGATTAACCCTTTCCCACATACAACAAATCTGCAGACAACTTTGAAAACATACAATTTTTTTTATATTTAAACTCCCTTTAAATGAAAGTACAATCATTGAATAGAGTTGAAAACAGGGTAACAAAAGGGGAAATTGCTCGTTTTGAGCAATTCTTTCTTTCGTCGCCATGTTTTCAAAAAATAGTCTGCTGCAGAGGCTTCAGAAAGTGTCTATATGAGGGAAAGGGTTAAAACCCATGTTGCAGATGATTTTCGAGAACATTATGGCAGGAACACTGCTCATAATGAGCAATGTCTTTTTCAACTTTATTCATTAATTAAACTCACATTGATTGAAGTTGCCAAAATCTTAGCTTAGATTGTGTCTGGTGCAGATTTGTTCTAGGTGGAAAAGGGTTAACAGAGCATAACAAATATCAAATCTATTGGACAAGTTCAAAAGGCACATGTCATCAGCAGAACATTAATAAATGCAAGAAATACATTTGCCATTATTTCAAAAATATATCATATATTGCCAAATTGACCTTTGAAGTTTGAAAACAAAAATACACATAAAATTTTATGAAATCAAGACCAAATTACAAAACAAAATCAGGACATTATGTCAGACCATAATTTGTGTATATAACATACATAATAAATGGTTTAAATATCAATGCTGATTGTAATAAGAAACTCTAGATAAGGAGTTTTATGAGCGGCACTCTACGAGAACCTTCCATAAGGCATTTACGACCAGTGAAGAAACAGATCAGCCATCAATCCTTACAGACGAATTTTGACAAATCTGCAGAACATGATTTTTGAAGACGCTTGAAGCAGGGACACTATATAACTTTTTCAATGTATCTTGTTGCAGAGTCTTAAGTGTTTGTATATGTGTTGAACAAAGCTGATTGTATTTGGTAATTGCATCAGAAATAACCTAAAAAAAACAAAATTATATCAAATTGTAAATACCCAAGTAAGCCACTTCAAGGTATAAAACCAAATGATATTTATATTCAATGTTTTACGTAGCCACCCCACATTAATACATTGACAGATACTATCTCGAAACAGAATATACTCTTATGTGTATCCGAAATACATAACACCATCCGAAATGTAGCTACTTGATAAGTAAATAAATTGAGGAATTATATCTTAAACCTACGAAAGAGGGACAAAATGAAGATATTAAGATATATTATTTTAACATACACAAATATAAGTGCAAGTTTAAATTTTAAAAAGTGTGCCCTACAGGGTATAGGAGTTACTCTTTGCTATATTTGTCTTATCGGATACACTGGGCTCCGCCATGTTTGTGGTGTGCCTGACGTAGTATTTGTCATATAGTACGCAGGGAACCAGACTACCAAATTAACATACAAACATAAGTTCATGTGTCAAATATCTACAATTAACCCTTTCCTCCACACAAGCGCCTTTTAGCGATTGCTTCATTTCATACACTGTTCTCAATACAATTCTAAAATGGCATTTTTCTTTTACCTATATGTTCATATTTTTCATCAGATCCTTTCCTTTTGGATTAGTCTAAACATAGCTTGTGGAGGAAAGGGTTAAACTTACATGATCTGCTATAAAAAAGAACATATATTGGTATAATTTTGATTGTTGCAGTTCAGATATTCATGTGTAATTAAAATGTTCAAGGAATTAAAAACGTTTGGAACCTAACTATTCAACTAAAGTGAGCTCTATATTTCATTTTTTAAGCTCACCTGAGCTTTGCTCAAGGTGAGTTATTGTGATCACCTTTTGTCCGTCGTCCGTTGTCTGTCAACTTCTTTTTCTCAGTAACCAGTGGGTGAATTAGGCTGGAACTTCACAGGAAATATCTTCTCAATGGCCCCATCAGAATTCCTTCAAATTTTTAGGATCCATGCAGAATTCTGGTTTCCATGGCAACGAAACGAAAACAAACTTCAAAAATTCTTATTCTCCCAAACTGTTTGGAAAATTTTGAAATTATTTTGTAGAAATAGAAATGTTCTTTGGGTGACCCTCTATCAGATTCCTTGAAGCCATGTTGATCTGTCAAAAAACATGGCCGCCAGGGGGGCGGGGCTATTTTGCCTTATATGAATATATAGTGAAAACTTAAAAAATCTTCCTTCTACAAAATTGTCGGGCGGATTTTCAAATAATTTTGTTGAAATGTTCTTTT
Source organism: Serripes groenlandicus (assembly GCA_031761405.1). Classification (NCBI taxonomy): domain Eukaryota; kingdom Metazoa; phylum Mollusca; class Bivalvia; order Cardiida; family Cardiidae; genus Serripes; species Serripes groenlandicus. The sequence goes on along the minus strand of JASEVX010000005.1, from coordinate 64,505,618 downwards.
GGTGATCCTCTATCAGATTCCTTCAAGTCATATTAATTAGTCAAAAAACATGGCCGCCAGGGGGGCTGAGCTATTTTGCTCTATATGGCTATAGTGAAAACTTAAAAAATCTTCTCCTGAAAGTGTCGGGCCGATTTTCCAATTATTTTTCCTCTAAGCCATGTTGTTAGGAATCCGCTGTGGTCGAGTGGTTAGCGTCGGGGATTTCGAAACGGGGTGTCCCTGGTTCGATCCCCAGTCGCGGCAATTCGGTCATGGTGGAGTGCCCTTGGGCAAAGCACATTTTCTAGCCTAGTACTGGTATGTTTACCCAGGGATCATGAATATTTAAATTTAATTGCGCGCTAAATGACCTTAGCTGTCGATGCGCCATAAAACAATATACATTCATTCTAAGCCATGTTGATTGGCGCAAAAACATGGCCACCAGGGGAGGGGGTGCTATTTAGCCTGTTATGGCTATAGTGAAAACTTAAAAAATCTTCTCTTCCAAAAGAGTCAGGCCGATTTTCAAATTATTTTGTAGAAATGTTCTTTGGATGACCCTCTATTAGATTCCTTCATGCCATGTTGATTGGTCAAAAAACATGGCCGCCTGGAGGGCGGGGCTTTTTGCGTTATATGACTATGACTTATAATGACTATAGTGAAAACTTAAAAAATCTTCTTCTCCAAAAGTGTCAGGCCGATTTTCAAATAATGAAGAAATGTTCCTTGGCTGACCCTCTATCAGATTCCTTCAAGCCATGTTGATTGGTTGAAAAACATGGCCGCCAGGGGGAGGGGCTATTTTGCCTTATATGGCTAAAGTGAAAACTTAAAAAATCTTCTCCTCCGAAAGTGTCTGGCCGATTTTCAAAAGATTTACTAGAAATGTTCCTAGGGTGCCCTCTATCAGATGTCTTCAAGTCAAGCCAGTGTAGGAAACTACCAGGGTGGCAGGGCTTATATGGCTAATATGGAAAAAAAAACCAAGATGACCGATCCAGGGCCATCATGGCCCTCTTGTTTATTGTATCTCACCAAACTTATACAGTAGTTAGATATCCATCAGAGCTCGGTTCCTTTCGAAAACCAGCCAGAACTGCCCATGCATGACTGGATTATGGCCCTTAAAATTGTCAAAATTGCTATAACAGAGCTTGTTAACAAAATACAATCTTTATTTTTTATTGTATCTCAATCAAACTTATACAGTTGTTAGAAATCCATAAGAGCTTGGTTCCTTTCCTAAACCATCCAGATCCGCCCATGCATGACTGGATTACGGACCTTGATATTGTCAAAATTGTTATAATATAGCTGGTTAACAAAATACAATTCTTTATTTTTGATTGTCACAATAACACCTTCAATATCCATGCCAGTAGAGCATGGGCCTCTTGTTAGTAAATATCTCTTTAACCCTTTCCCTCATACGACAATTCAGCAGACGACGTTGAACTTATTTTGTCAAAACATAGAAAATCTCCATAGTTGAATGGATAACCTATGACAAAAAGTGGAAAACATTGTGGCAAAAGGAGAAATTGCACGTTTTGTGCAATTTCTTCTTTCGTCACTATGTTTTCAAAAAGCTGTCTGCTGCACAGGCGTCAGAAAGCGTCTATATGAGGGAACGGGTTAAACACCAGTGGCAACATTAGTAAATGTTTAGGATAATCTAGAGTTTGTGACATAACAATTGAATAGCGATCATTATGCCTGTACTTTAGATGTCATGTACAAAGATTAATGCTTGTCTTGAAAGTGTTTGTTTGTAATATATATGTATATCAAATAACAGCAGCAATTATACAACACTGTCTTGAACAGAACAGTACAAGTAGTTAACTTCCAGTGCCATTTGATTTTAAATTGTTTTCTGCAATTTAAATGTAACTTTCATGTAATTGTTTTTAGCTCACCTGAGCTTTGCTCAAGGTGAGTTATTGTGATCGCCTTTTGTCCAGCGTCCGGCGTCCGTCGTCCGTCAACTTCTTCTCCTCAGTAACCAGTGGGTCAATTGGGCTGAAACGTCACATGAAGCATCCTCACAATGGCTTCACCAGAATTCCTTCAAATTTTTGGGATCCATGCAGAATTCTGGTTTCCATGGCAACAAAATGAAAAAAATAGTGAAAACTTAAAAAATCTTCTCCTCCAAAAGTGTCAGGCCGATTTTCAAATAATGTTGTAGAAATGTTTCCTGGGTGCCCCTCTATCAGATTCCTTGAAGCCATGTTGATTGGTCGAAAAACATGGCCAACAGGGCTATTTTGCCATTTATGGCTATAGTGAAAACTTAAAAAATCTTCTACTCCAAAAGTGTCTGGCCGATTTTCAAATAATTTTGTAGAAATGTTCCTTGGGTGACCCTCTATCAGATTCCTTCAAGTTATGTTGATTGGTTGAAAAACATGGCCGCCAGGGGGTGGGGCTATTTTGCCTTATATGGCTATAGTGAAAACTTTTTCAAATAAGTTTGTAGAAATGTTCCTTGGGTGACCCTCTATCAGATTCCTTGAAGCCATGTTGATTGGTCGAAAAACATGGCCGCCAGGGGGTGGGGCTATTTTGCCTTATATGGCTATAGTGAAAACTTAAAAAATCTTCTCCTCCAAAAGTGTCTGGCCGATTTTCAAATAATTTTGTAGAAATGTTCCTTGGGTGACCCTCTATCAGATTCCTTGAAGCCATGTTGATTGGTTGAAAAACATGGCCGCCAGGGGGTGGGGCTATTTTGCCTTACATGGCTATAGTAAAGACTTTTTCAAATAAGTTTGTAGAAATGTTCCTTGGGTGACCCTCTATCAGATTCCTTGAAGCCATGTTGATTGGTCGAAAAACATGGCCGCCAGGGGGTGGGGCTATTTTGCCTTATATGGCTATAGTGAAAACTTAAAAAATCTTCTCCTCCAAAAGTGTCTGGCCGATTTTCAAATAATTTTGTAGAAATGTTCCTTGGGTGACCCTCTATCAGATATCTTTAAGCCATGTTGATTGGTTAAAAAACATGGCCGCCAGGGGGCGTGGCTATTTTGCCTTATATGGCTAAAGTGGAAACTTAAAAAATCTTCTCCTCCGAAAGTGTCTGGCCGATTTTCAAAAGATTTACTAGAAATGTTCCTAAGGTGACCCTCTATCAGATTTCTTCAAGCCAAGCCAGTGTAGGAAACTACCAGGGGGGCGGGGCTTATATTGCTAAAGTGAAAAAAAATCAAAAATCAGGTGAGCGATCCAGGGCCATCATGGCCCTCTTGTTTATTGGATTTAAGCCTTAAAATAACTTTAACGTTAAACTTTCTGATAATTGTATTAGTTGGCTTGCGATCTTCAGGCTTTGCAAGTTATGTAGACCAAGCCCAGCGACCACGTTGTGAACGCGACGCCTGATCAGGGTTTACAATATTTAACGCTGGTAAAGATAATTTCATCCAATACTATCTCAAACAGTTTAGACCCTGACCAGGCATTGACAACGCGGAGGCTGATCTGTGTAAGCATTGTTTTCGATTCTCGAAGGATGCCTGTCATTTTAATTATCATTTCCTTATTTTCATAACAGGTGTATTGCGAAGGAAAACGCCACAGGAAACTGAATGCAGTCTAAGGTCAAGGGCCAGTGATGTACTGAAGCGGTCAAGCGGGCTAAAGGGTGGTGCAGCTTATAAAGCCAAAAAGATCAAACTGGCGTCTTCATTTGGCACTCCAAAAATTGAACAATTCGAACTCGATGAAACTTCATCCTCATCCAGTGACAATGAAGAAATAAACGAGTGATTACAACTTTACCCTGTCCTCCACAGAAACTATTTTACTGATGATTATTGAAATATTTGTAGGAAAAAGAACACTTGGTCATAACATAATGCTCCATTTCCTACACGATTTCAATCCAATTGAAAAATGGCACTTTTCTATGGAAGGGAATATCCCCCAAAATGCTATGGTCTTTATGACATTCTTATTTATAAACATTACATGCTCATGTGTCTTGATGAGAATGTCATCAAGACGCATGAGCATGTAATGTTAATAAATAAGAATGTCATAAAGACCCATAGAGTTTTGGCGGATATTCCCTTCCATACTTTTCTGCCTAGATTCTCATATTCTTGCCTTGTTAGATCACCTGGGAGCGTTAACTTTTAGCTTTAAACATCATCTCCTTCCAAACTACATGAATAATTTACTTAAAACATCACAGGAATGTTCCTCTGGTTGGCCTCTTTCAAATTTGTTCAAAACATTTAATTCCATCGAGAACTGTTGTTGCTGCGGCATCAGGAAGGGGGCAAAATGTCCAATCTTTGAAAATCTTCTTCTCCAAATCTGCTGGTCTGATTTCACTATCACTTGGTAGAAATGTTCCTTAGCTGACCTTTTTAATTCCATTGAAACTTTGGTTGCTGTGGCATCAGAAAGGGGGGGGCAAATTTCAAGCCAAATTGATTGGTTAAAAATCATGGCAGTCAAGTGGCATCAAAAAAGGGGCAAAATGACAAAATTTGGAAATTTCTTTTTTTCAACATCATCTTCTAAACCTCAAGACTTATTTCCTCCAAACTTCACAGGAATGTTCAATTGGTAGACCTCTTTAAAAGAAAATCAAACATTTTAATACCATTGAGAACCTTGGTTGCTGTGGCATCAGAAAATAGGCAAAATGTCCAAACTTTAAAAATCTGCTTCTCCAAAGCTGTTTGTCATATTTCAATGTAATTTGGTTGAAATGTTCCTTGGGTAACCCTCTACAAAGAGTGTTCAAACCATACTTATTTGTTGAAAAACATTGCATTTAGGAGACATCAGAAAAGGGATAAGATAACAACATTTGGAAATTACAATTTTTTAAAAATCTTTGTCTGATTATAAAAAAAACTTGAGGAGGAAATTACTTCAGTGATCCTTTACGGAATTTGTTCAAGCTGTTGTGATTGGTAACAAAATCATAGCAACCATGCATCATCACAAAAGGGATAAATTGAACCTCTACCTACAAATGAAAACCGTCCTACCATTCCACTTTGCCAATTTCATGGTAACTTAACAGGGATGTTCCTTTGATGGTCCTCCAAATTTGTTCAAGACTTACATTCTGTGTAGAACTTTATAGAAATGCTGTGGCATCAGAAAATGAAAAAATACCCAAACTTTTAAAACCTTAAACCTTTTCCTCCATAAAATCGATAAATTCATTGGTAAGATTCCAAGATAGTTTGGCAGTAATGTTCTTTTGAGGTATTCTCTACAAAATCTGCTTAAATCTTATAGATAGTGATTTTGTTGACAAACAGGGCAGCAAAGTGGCATCAGGAAAGGTGCAACATGACAAAAGTTCTTGTTACATTTCGAGATACAAATGGCCTTTACTGATAAGCTTTTTAGCTCACCTATGCACGAAGTGCAAGGTGAGCTATTGGGATCACATTTTGTCCGGCGTCCGTCCGTCGTCAACATTTACCCTTGTTAACACTCTACAGCCTACATTTTGCATCCAATCACCATGAAAGTTTAACAGAACATTCGTCTCCATGAAGTCTCTGAAACTGGGTCATGTCCGGTCAAAAACTAGGTCACCAGGTCAGATTTAAGCAAAATCTTGTTAACACTCTTGAAGCTATATTTTTGGATGGAGCATGTCGAAACTTTGTCAGAATGTTTGTCTTAGTGATATCTAGGTCAAGTTTGAAACTGGGTCATGTCCGGTCAAAAACTAGGTCACTTGGTCAAATTTAAGGAAAATCTTGTTAACACTCTGGAAGCCACATTTTTGGCTTGAGCATGTTGAAACTTTGTCAGAATGTTTGTCTTAGTGATATCTACCTAGGTCAAGTTCGAAACTGGGTCATGTCCAGTCAAAAACTAGGTCACTAGGTCAAATTTAAGGAAAATCTTGTTTACACTATAGAAGCTATACTTTTGGATTGGGCATGTTGAAATTTTGTCAGAATGTTTGTCTAAGTGATATCTAGGTCAAGTTCGAAACTGGGTTATGTCCGGTAAAAAACTAGGTCACTAGGTCAAATTTGTGGAAAACCTTGATAACACTCTGGAAGCTATATTTTTAGATTATGCATGTTGAAGCTATGCCAGAATGTTGTCTTAGTGATATCTAGGTCATGTTCGAAACTGGGTCATATCCGGTTAAAAGCAAGGTCAAATTTAAGGAAATTCTTGTTAACACTCTGGAAGCCACATTTTTTACTTGAGCATGTTTGAAACTTTGTCAGAATGTTTTTTCTTAGTGATATCTAGGCAATGTTCAAAACTTGGTCATGTCCAGTCAAAAACTAGGTTACTAGGTCAAATTTCAGCAAAATCTTGTTAACACTCTTGAAGCTATATTTTTGGATGGAGCATGTTGAAACTTTTGTCAGAATGTTTGTCTTAGTGATATCTAGGTCAAGTTTGAAACTTGAGTTTTCAGTTTATATTTTTTTTTTTATATCGAAATTTTAAAGAAAAATAAAAGGTTCATTATATACATGTCTTCGCTTTGTCATTAAAACCTTTTAAGCACTACTGTAAAACGTCTTCAAGGGGTTTCTGTCTTCTTTTCATTCTGTCTTGCAAACGTATTGATGCGGTTTGCAAAACGTTACTATAAGGGAAACGTTTTAAGAACCTTTTAAAGACGTGTACATTGCAGGTCTTGGCAAAGCCTTTGAAAGGTTTTCTAGCAGTCTTCAGCACGTGTTAGCTGGGAAACGTCTTAAGATCGTCCTAAAGACGTGTACATTGCAGGTCTTGGCAAAGCCATTTAAAGGTTTTTTAGCAGTCTTCAACAGGTTCAGAAAACTTAACCGATACGTCGACGATATGTAACATTTTTGGAAAACGTCTTACCATCGTCCTAAAGACGTGTACATTGCAGGTATTGGCAAAGCATTTAAAAGGTTTTCTAATAGTCCTCAACACGTTCAGAAAACTAAACGGATACGTCGAATAAATGTAACAAAAAAGGGTGACGGCAACGTTTTAAGCACGTTTTATCTTGGAAAACGTCTTACCATCGTCCTAAATACGTGTACATTGCAGGTATTGGCAAAGCATTTTAAAGGTTTTCTAATAGTCCTCAACACGTTCAGAAAACTAAACCGATACGTCGAATAATACGAATAAATGTAACAAAAAAGGGTGACGGCAACGTCTTCAGCACTTGTTAGCTGGAGACGTCAGGAAACGTCTCCGTCACGTTCAGATAACGTAGAATGGTTCACTGGGAGTAGTTTTGGATAAAAAGATTTTTTGTATTTTCCCCTCTTTCTGATACCTTGACAATAATTTGTAAACTTTGTACATTCAAAAACAGTTTGCAATAACACCACCATATGCTTGATTATAACAATCAGCTGTCAATGCTTTGACTATATTGGAGAAAGATTAACTATTTTGTTTTATTGAGAGTGTTATGCCATTTTAAACATTATTTAAGTTGTACTACAGTGAAACAACTATTCATAATCCCTGGGAAAGGTTCCTTGCCAAGAGTCATACTATCATGACATTCCCAAGCTGACTGCCAAGATAAAACCCATGACTGTTGACTGTTGCAAGCTGAGATAGAATGAGTGTAATTTGTAAGAACTTACAAGTATAATGGCCGGTACACAAATAAAATACAGCCTTGGTCTGAAACGAAACAAAATTTAAATGGTTACATATTAAAGTATTTATCCTTATTCTACAGAATTCCTACAACTGGTTTCATCATTACAGATTTTTGATTTCTGACAAGTACTAACTCATGTATCATATTTTCCAGTAGGTCTAGAGCCTAGATAATGGGCGTTAAGTATGTTCTGAAATCATTATTTGACCCTCTAACCCTATGTTGTAGGTACTTTAGTAACCACTTCATAGGGTTTGGTTTGATAATAAGAGATAATTTGCCGGGAAAAAAGGACTAGCCGTCTTTATTTGGACCTCTGATTGGTCGTTTCTAAATATTGATAGACCAGTAGCATAGTGCATACAAAGCCAAGACTGCATAAATGTGCAGGCTGGTATGTTTTGAAATTATAGTTCAAACTCTTGTGAAATTGTACAAGCAATTGTTGGCAACCCTTTTCCACATATAACAAATTTGCAGCATATGACTTGAAAACATGACGGCAAATTTATGGACACTCTAGTAATCCCTTTCCCACAGCAGACCAATTTGATAACATCTACAAAAATATGGAAAATCTCAAAAAAGAAAGTATAACTAATGAATACAGTACAAAACATTGTGGCAAAATTTGGAATTGTTTATCATGAGCAATTTCTCCTTTTCAAAAGTCGTCTAATGCAGTGTTGTAAGAAAGTGTCTTCATGTGGGAAAGGCTTTATTTTTTAATAGAGTTGAAATCATTGTGGCAGAGGGAGAAATTGGTCATCATTGGCTTTATTTTATTGGGGTATTAAACTGTTATCAACATTATTTCAGTTATATCACAGCGACAGTTCCCTTATTCATGATCCCTGGGTAAACAAACCAGGTCAAGGCTAGGAAATGTGTCTTGCCCAAGGGCACTCCACCATGACCACCACAGCTGGGGATCGTAACCAGAACGCTAGGTTCCAAATCCCAGACGCTAACTACATGCCCACTGCAGATTCCTACCAGAAAGATATTCTGGGGAAAAGATCAGTATACTCCCACTAATTGAGAAATCTGTATTTAAAGTTGATCACTCACCGGTCTCTTTAACATCCGCTTGTGCCTTTTCACTCAGCTGACTGATCTTGACTTTCTGATTATAGGCCAAGGCAAGGATATCATCTTTGGTCACTTTTACAATTTGTTTACCAATATAAGGATACAATGCAGCAAAACCCTGTTAAATTAATCAGTTTAAACAATATTTAATTTTATATGTAGTTGAAATATAGTTTGTTTTATTGGGGTTTTATGCCATTTCCAACATTATTTCAGTCGTTTCATGTTCACTTATTCATGAACAAACCTAGTACTTCCCAAGGGAACTCGACCACGATCGCTGTGACTTTGGATCAAACCTGGATACCCGGTTCCAAATTACAGACGCTTACCACACGGCCACAGGAGATTCCTTTTATGTATAGTACAAAGAACTAAGGAATTGTGATAAGCATTCAAACACAATTGTGGAATCATCCTCATGTTGGTATTGTTGACAATATTTATCCTGAGATTTGTGATGAGATGCTTTTTATTGTGAATGTGAAAGGTATTTAACCATTTCCCACATACAGATGCTTTCTGACACCCATGCAGCAGATGACTTTTGAAAACATTGTGGCAAAAGGAGAAATTGCTCATTATGTTTTCAACTCTATTCAATAATTAAAATATCATTTATAGAAATGTTCAATGTTTTTACTAGATTATTTCAAAGTCGTCTGCTGCAGATTTGTTGTATGGAGGAAAGGGTTAAACTTGGTAAATATGCAAGTATCTGCTAATGTAATGCATCTTTGTACAAAGTCTATATTATCAAATAATACTTTTTGTTCTTTTGATACCAATTTCTTTATTCAATCAATCAAAAATGTGACCCCATTACCTGCTTCATACTGTTAAAAACACTGAAGGAAAAGGTGAAAATGTTCTGAATTCTACGTTCTCACAATATTTACAGATCACAGATCAAAACCATACATTCATTTTCTTTAACCCTTTCCCTCATATGACCATTCTGCAGCAGACGACTTTGAACATATTTTGTCAAAACATAGAAAATCTCTTTACTTGAATGGATAACCTATGACTAAAAGTGGAAAACATTGTGGCAAAAGGAGAAATTGCACGTTTTGTGCAATTTCTTCTTTTGTCACTAATTTCTAAAAGCCGTCTGCTGTGACGTCAAAAAGCGTCTATATGAGGGAAAGGGTTAACAGTTGATTTCATCATTTAGAAGCAGACTATACCCTTCAAATGATAACATTAGGTTTATTTTTAAAAGGTTTCAGCTAACAGAAAATTATCATGAAGGTACTTTAACCCTTTATCTAGTAAAGGCATCTGAGAAATTTCTCCTTTATCAAATATTCCAATATTCTGTTATAAATGTTTTAACTTAAGCAATATTTTGAACAGTGTAAGTTTAGCCTGTAGTTTTGTGTATTTTGTGCACCTCATATTATCACATATTTAGCAAAATAATCCACATATTGAAAAATATTTGTTACTTTTTTGCATGTTACCTAAAATTTCCTTGAGATTTTATTGCTTTCTAAAATGTATCAGTAAGCAATTTTCATATTTTCAATGAAAAGTGGAAGCCCTATTTAAACATCCCCTTTATTTAGCCCTTTCACACTTTTTCACACATTTTGATGCATCACAAGCAATTTCTTCTTTTGCAACATTGTTTCAAACCTATCAAATATTTATATTCAAGTTGCCTATACGTTTTCAAAGTCCTCTGCAGCACATTTGTTGTATGTGGGCAAGGGTTAACAAGGCTGAAGACATACCTCCTCTGTCAACATAAACTGACAGGTTGTGTCGCAGGGTATACAAAAGTCAGTACACAGGTTGAACACAGGAACTCCAGATTCTGCATGCAGCTGTAGAAATATAGGACAAAATCGTACAATACACCATAATAGAAGCATGCTAGAAGGAAAACATGTGTTGCTCAGTGCACATAACCAATCAAGTAACAAGAGATGTTTGTCAAACATGAAGCCCCCCCCCCCCCCCCCCCCCCCTGAGCGCCATGTTGTCAGGAATATTAGGACAATTGAGTAAAATTTGCATGGACCGAAATGCCAGTTCATTTGTCATTTCACATTGGATGTCTATGAGTCAGTTTTAAGATTATGAACAATGTTCGTTCAAAGTTTGAGGATGGTAGGTACAGTTCTTAATCCCATTGTAATGATGACTGATATTTGCAGATATTATGTATCCTCCAGGTCCAGGCATTGTTGAGTCATCACTCAGACAAGCTTAAAAAAGGTTTTTGTGTTCAAGGTCACTGTGACCTTGACCTTTGACCCAATGACTAAAAAATAAATAGGGTTTATCTACTGGTCAGGCCCAACCTCCAAGTCAAGTTTGAGGACCATAGGTCCAGGCATTGTTGAGTTATCACTCGGACAAGCTTAAAAAGGGTTTTCGTGTTCAAGGACACTGTGACCTTGACCTTTGACCCAATGACCTCAGAATAAATAGGGTTCATCTACTGGTCAGGTCCAACCTCCAAATCAAGTTTGAGAACCATAGGTCCAGGCATTGTTGAGTTATCACTCGGACAAGCTAAAAAAGGGTTTTTGTGTTTAAGGTCACTGTGACCTTGACCTTTGACCCAATGACCTCAAAATAAATCGGGTCCATCTACTTGTCAGGCCCAACCTTCAAGTCAAGTTTGAGGACCATAGGTCCAGGCATTGTTGAGTTATCACTCGGACAAGCTTAAAAAGGGTTTTCGTGTTCAAGGACACTGTGACCTTGACCTTTGACCCAATGACCTCAGAATAAATAGGGTTCATCTACTGGTCAGTCCCAACCTCCAAATCAAGTTTGAGAACCATAGGTCCAGGCATTGTTGAGTTATCACTCGGACAAGCTTAAAAAAGGTTTTTGTGTTCAAGGTCACTGTGACCTTGACCTTTGACCCAATGACCAAAAAATAAATAAGGTTCATCTACTGGTCAGGCCCAACCTTCAAGTCAAGTTTAAGGACCATAGGTCCAGTCATTGTTGAGTTATCACTCGGACAAGCTTAAAAAAGGTTTTGTGTTTAAGGTCACTGTGACCTTGACCTTTGACACAATGACATCAAAATAAATAGGGGTTCATCTACTAGTCAGGCCCAACCTCCAAGTCAAGTTTGAGGACCATAGGTCCAGGCATTGTTGAGTTATCACTCGGACAAGCTTAAAAAGGGTTTTCGTGTTCAAGGACACTGTGACCTTGACCTTTGACCCAATGACCTCAGAATAAATAGGGTTCATCTACTGGTCAGGCCTAACCTCCAAATCAAGTTTGAGAACCATAGGTGTAGGCATTGTTGAGTTATCACTCGGACGAGCTTAAAAAGGGTTTTTGTGTTCAAGGTCACTGTGACCTTGACCTTTGACCCAATGACCTAAAAAAAAAAGGGTTCATCTACTGGTCAGGCCCAACCTTCAAGTCAAGGTTAAGGACCATAGGTCCAGTCATTGTTGAGTTATCACTCGGACAAGCTTAAAAAGGGGTTTTGTGTTCAAGGTCACTGTGACCTTGACCTTTGACCCAATTACCTCAAAATAAATCGGGTTCATCTACTGGTCAGGCCCAACCCCCAAGTCAAGCTTGAGGACCATAGGTGTAGGCATTATTCAGTTATCACTCGGACAAGCTTTGGTCTACAGACGGACCGACCACTCGACAGACATGTGCAAAGCAATATACCCCTCTTCTTCGAAGGGGGCATAATAAGTTTGGCGAGCAGTCGAGCATACAGATGGACAGACAGGCTGTGAAACATGGTATCCAGATATGTACACGGATGGTCTGTTTATCAATAATTCTACCAAATTTACTTAGAATTTGACAAGCAGTTTCAGAGGAGAAGAATATTTTAAGTTTTACCATTTTCCCCCTTTTTGATTTCAGCAACTACAGATCTACATAGAAATTAAATATATGATATCTTTTTATAAGGGCCACCTAAGGAACATTCCTGTGAAGTTTGGTTGAAATCGGGCCAGGAGTTTTAGAGAAAAAGATTTGAATGGACGAAAAGTTGAGTGATCACAATAAATCATAGGTGATCTAAAAGTAAACAAGAGGGACATGGCAAGCCTGAGTTTATGCAATATGATTTGACATGCCAATGACAGTCAACCACAATTACATCAGATCAGCTAAAACAAAAGGACCTGAGAATAGCTCCATTGACAAAATTCGAAATAACCCAATCCTTGAATATGGCTGGAGGAAACTGATAGGTCATCAAGGAAATGTTTATGAATCGGTTAGTACCGGTATATCAAAATCATTCCTTTATTTTCTTAGAAGAAACTTTTTAAATACTCTGGGTAAAAGGTAAAGCAGCTCAAGAAAGCCCCTTGGTGGTCATGTCAATGAACATGGCTTGAAGGATTCGGGTATAGGGTCACCCAAAGGAATATTTCTACAAATTTATCTGAAAAATCTGTCAGATTGTTTCGAAGGAGATGATTTTTCAGGTTTTCACTATAGCCATAAAAGGCAAAATAGAAGGCCATGTTTTTCGACCAATAAAAATGGCTTGAAGGAATCTGATAAAGGATCAACCAAGTTTTCACCATAGCCCTACAAGGCAAAACACCCCAAGCCACCGTTTTAGACCAATTGACATGGCTTGAAGGAATCGGAGTCACCAAGAATTTCCCTATAGCCATATGAGGAGCATCCTGGAGGCCATATTTTTGGACCAAACAACATGGCTGGAAGGATTCTAGAAGAGGATCACCCAAGAAATATTTCTACAAAATGCTTTGGAAATTGGTTAGATACTTTCATAAGAGAAGACTTAAGTTTTCATCATATAAGGCATATAAGGCAAAATAGCCCCCATCTGGTGACTATATTTTTCAACAAATCAACATGGCTTGAAGTAATCTGATAGAAGGTCTCCCAACAAACATTTCTACAAAATTATTTGAACAAGAAACCCAAGAGGGCCAGTATCGTTCCAATGTCATTAGAGAAAAAATAAATCACTATAGGCATATACTGCAAAACACCCCTGCACCCTGGTGGGCCATGATTTGCAACCAATCCACATGGCTTGAAGGAATCTGGTAAGGGGTTACCCAAGGAACATTTCTACAAAATTATTTGAAAAATCGGCCACATACTTTCTTTAGAGAAGTTTTTTAAAGATTTTACATGTTTTTCTCACTAATCAACATGGCTTGAATGAATATCATAGAGGACCATTCAAGGAGCATTTCTACAAGATTATATGAAAATCACCTACATTCTTTTCGAGGAGAATTTATTTTAAAGTTTTCACTATAGCCATATAAGGCAAAATGACCTAAACTCGAATGGCTTTCAGCAAGTGGAGCTAAAAACTAAACTTTATTGTGACACTTTGACAATCAAGTAAAAAGAGAATAAATAGACAGATGAAGAAGTGATCCTACTGTGTCACCCTGCCAAAGCATGTGATACAACTATAAATAAACTTGTTTAATGAGCTTTGACTGCCAAAGCATGTGATACAACTATAAATAAACTTGTTTTATGAGCTTTGACTGCCAAAGCATGTGACACAAAATATGAACAAACTTGTTAAACAAGCTTTGACTGCCAAAGCATGTGACACAAATATGAACAAACTGGTTTAATGAGCTTTAACTGCAGAAGTGTACCTTCTAACTTTTTAAAAATACATGTACTGACATCTGATGATACGCAGCAGGCATATTTTGACAACATTGTTATAGAAAAAGAGAGATTCCACAACAAGAGTCATATCTTTTTTCCCCACAATCAATTGAACTCTATTCTATACAATAAGATTTTCCATACTTTTTTAAGTTGTCAAAGATATATGAGGCGCCGTTTTACTATTTATCCCTTATTTTTTTATATCAAATATTCGAATTCCTGATAGCAAAAAAATCGAATATTTGATATCAGAAAATCGATTTCTTGATATCAGAAAATGAATTTTTGATATCAAAATGAATATTTGATATCAGAAAATGTATTTCTTGATATCAGAAAATGTATTTCTTGATATCAGAAAATCGTCAGTATTTTTTGATATCAGAAAATAGATTTTTTGATATCAGAAAATGAATTTTTGATATCAGAAAATCTATTTTTTGATATCAGGAATTCGATTTTTTGATATCAGAAAATCATTTTTTGATATCAGGAAATCAATTTCTTGATATCAGAAAATAATGAATATTTTCTGATATCAATAAATCGAATTCCTGATATCAAAAAATTGATTTTCTGATATCAAAAATTCATTTTCTGATATCAGAAAATCGATTTTCTGATATCAAAAAATACTCTTTATTTCTAAATATCAAGAAATCGATTTTCTGATATCAAAAATTCGATTTTTTTTGATATCAGGAATTCGAATATTTGATATAAAAAAATGAGGGAATAAAAATAATTTACCTTATCAGATGATTTTCTGATATCAAGAATTCGAATTCCTGATATCAGAAATTGAATATTTGATATCAGAAAATGAATTTTTGATATCAGAAAATCAATTTTTTGATATCAGGAATTCGATTTTTTGATATAAGAAAATCATTTTTTGATATCAAGAAATGCATTTTCTGATATCAAATATTCATTTTCTGATATCAGGAATTCGAATTCTTGATATCAGAAAATCATCTGATAATGTAAAATAGAGCATATTTCTTGATATTTTTTGATATCAGGAATTCGATTTTTTTATATCAGAAAATACTCCTTATTTCTTGATATCAAGAAATTGATTTTCTGATATCAAAAAATCGAATTCCTGATATCAAAAAATAAGGAATAAATAGTAAAACTTTTGTTATGTGTGATCACATCACGGACAAGCAATGATGATAAAAACCACTGGGTCTTCTCTTGTCTAGCTATCAAAGTTCTTGCATCGAAATTGTCTGATATCTTGAAAAACTCCCTATTGATATAAAAGAGAAAAGAAAAAAATAATTTCTTTACAAATAAATTAATTAGTGTGTTTTAAGAAACGAACATGTGACCTACCAATGACCATAACCAAATAAATACAGTGACAGACAGACAGACAGATGATAAGCAAAGTCTAGCAACACAAAAAAATTCTATGAGTCTATTTCAGACTGATCTATTTCATAAATATTGTTTAACGTAATGACCCACGAATAAAAAACTAACATGGGTCTTCACTTGTTTATATAACTATCTAAGGTTAACAGCAACAGACTTTTGGCTTGAAATATGATAATGTTAATGTGCGTACCATATAAAACTATTTAAGTTCATAACCAGTTTATAATCTATCTGACAATTTGAACCTACACTATTAAGAAACACCAACTTGTACCTTCTCTTATGCACTGGCTGAATTATACATGTATGATCCATCCATTGTTAGTGGTCCTGGTAAGGCGAGGCACATATACACACACATTAAACGAAAAATTTCAATATTGAAACTCGGCTAAAAATATTGCTGACCAAATTTGTTAAATGGAACATAGACGTATAGACGTTTTCTGACGCCCCTGTAGCAGACGGCTTTTTGAAAACAAAGTGACTAAAGAAAAAATTGCTCAAAATGAGTAATTTCTCCTTTTGCCACAATGTTTTCCACTTTTAGTCATAGGTTATCCATTCAATTATAGAGATTTTCTTTTTTGGGACAAAATATGTTCAAAGTTGTCTGCTGCAAAATTGTCGTATGAGGGAAAGGGTTAAGTTACCAGCAATTTCTATCTGACACCAGCGAGTTAGTTGTAATGCTATCATACAAACCTGAGTGCCAAGGATGGAAAACCATAATTCCATTATTTTTAAATTCTTTTGAAGGAACACATGTGTCACCTGTCAGTAATTCACTATATATGTAAATGTAATAGACCTGTAGACAATGGAGAAGTGAACCCTAAGTGTCACCCTTCCTAAAGAAGCGATGCAAAAATGTAGATGTAGAAGTTCAATTTCTTCTTTTCCTACATTTTCAAAAGTCTGCTGTAGAAGTCAAAATATAACTTTATAAGGAATAAAATAACACATAACCCTTTACCACTAACAGACTCTTTCTGACGCCTCTGCGGCAGATCACTTTTGAAAACATTGTGTAAAGTGTGAAATTGCACCAATTGAGCAATTTCTCCTTTTACCAATTTTTTTAAAACTTCATTCAATAATTAAACTTTCATTTATAGTGATTTTCCATATTTTTGCCTAGATGTTTTCAGAGTCGTCTGCTGCAGATAATTGGTATGTGGGAAAAGGTTAACAGAATAATCCTTACTTTATTTTCAGCCAGTCCTCATCATGAGGTGAACACTATCCATAGGTTTCAACAGCGTCTGGTTCCAGTATCAATTTCCTTGGCTGACAACTACAAAAGATGAAAGATAAGTTACCCCTTTACCTCATGGCACTGACTTTGATGACTCCAGTAGTGGAGGAAACAGAAAAATATATTATTCAATCTGTGCACATCTCCTTCCTATAGAGTTTTATTGAATGTCAAATAGCCGTGACTAAGGAATAGCCATGGCATTAAACAAGACAGAGGGACTCACACACACGAACAATGAGGCAACTACACGCTTCACTGAAACTTTTAAGATACATAAAAATGTCATACCTAGAATTTTTAAAGTATGGCTTTAACACATATTTAACACGCCATTTTTTAACAATTTCTAAGACATATATTGGCGGCCAGGTCACCTACTCATATATTTCCTGGTTTTCTCACACCAGTACTGCACACAACAATCTTCCCCAAGTAACTGGATTGACAGCCCACGTCACTACCGGGGCTCGGCTTATTACATAAGAACAAGAGGCCCAAGAGGGCCAGTATCGCTCCACGGCCATAAGGCAAAGATCAAATCTTCAAACAGCCCTGCCCCCTGGTGGCCATATTTTTTACCAACCACCATGGCTTAAAGGAATCTTGTAGAGTGTCACCCAAGAAATGTTTCTGCAAAATTATTTGAAAATCGGCCAGACACTTTCGGAGGAGAGGATATTTTAAGTTTTCACTATAGCCATATTAGGCAAAATAGCCCCACCCCCTGGCGGCCATATTTTTCAACCAATCAACATGGCTTGAAGGAATCTGATAGAGGGTCAGCCTAGGAACATTTCTAAAAAAATTATATGAATATCAGCCAGACAATTTCGGAGGAGAAGACTTTTTAAGTTTTCTCTTTAGCCATATAAGGCAAAATAGCCCCGCCCTCTGGCGGCCATGTTTTTTTACCAATCAACATGGCTTGAAGGAATCTGATAGAGGGTCACCCAAGGAACATCTCTACAAAATTATTTGAAAATCTGCTCAACACTTTCGGAGAAGATTGATTAAGTTTTCACTATGGTCATATAAGGCAAAATAGCCCCGCCCTCTGGCGGCCATGTTTTTCGACCAATCAACATGGCTTGAAGGAATCTGATAGAGGGTCACCCAATGAACATTTCTACAAAATTATTTGAAAAAAGGCTGAACACTTTCGGAGAAGAAGATTTTTTAAGTTTTCACTATAGCCATATTAGGCAAAATAGCCCAACCCCCTGGCGGCCATATTTTTCAACCAATCAACATGGCTTGAAGGAATCTGATAGAGGGTCAGCCTAGGAACATTTACTAAACTATTGGTAAGCAACACATATGTTCCTTTGAACACTGTATATTTATTTTGTATTAACCCTATCCCACCTATAAACACATGTTGACGCATCAGCAGCAGACGTCGTTTGAAAACATTGTGACAAAAGGAGAAATTGCTCAAAACAAGCAATTTTTTCTTTTGCCACAACGTTTTCAACCTTTTCGAGTAATTATACCTACAATTATAAAGATTTTCCATATTTTTGAGCAGATATTTTCAAAGTTATCTGCTGCAGTTTTGCTGTATGTTGGAAAGGGTTAATTTTATAACTAAGGTAAGATAGAAGACACAGAAGACCGTGTATCAAATCCAGCCCTAAGAACTGTGTACTTAGTGGACAGGCTGTGGAGCTGATTGACTTAAGTTTACAGGGTTTTGATACCACAGATTTGGAGGGAACTAAAGCCGCTCAGAAATTACTCGAACTAACTGGCATGAAGAAGCTACAGAAACAGGAGGTTTGTGCAGTCATTTTTAGCTCTACTGGCCAGAGGCCAGAAGAGCTTATGCCGTGGTTTGGAGTCCGTCGTCTGCGCGTCCGTGCGTCCGTAAACAATTGCTTGTGAACGCGATACAGTCTTCAGTTTTGATTCAATCTCAATCAAACTTATACAATAGTTAGAAATCCATGAGAGCTCGGTTCCTTTCGCAAACCAGCCAGATCCGCATATGCAAGACTTGATTATGGCCCTTGAAATTGTCAAAATTGCTATAATAGAGATTGTGAACGCGATAAAGTCTTCAGTTTTGATTGTATCTCAATCAAACTTATACAGTAGTTAATTATTCATGAGAGCTTGGTTCCTTTTGCAAACCAGCCAGATCCGGCCCTGCAGGACTGGATTATGGCCCTTGAAATTGTCAGAATTGCTATAATAGAGCTTGTGAACACGATAAAGTCTTCAGTTTTGATTGTATCTCAATCACACATATACGGTAGTTAGATATCCATGAGAGCTCAGTTACTTTCGTAAACCAGCCAGATCCGCCCATGCAAGACTGGATTATGGCCTTTGAAATTTTCAAAATTGCTATAATTGAGCTTGTGAACACAATATAGGCCCCATTTACTAACTAATCTTCACCAAACTCAGATAGTAGTTAAATGTTGATGAGAGCTCGGTTCCTTTCAAAAACCAGCCAGATGTGTCCTTGCATGACTGGATTATGGCCCTTGAAATTGTTGAAATTGCTATAATACAGCTTGTGAACACAATAGAGCCTCCATTTACTATTCAATCTTCACAACACTTAGATAGCAGTTAAATATTGATGAGAGCTCGGTGCCTTTTGCAAACCAGCCAGATCTGCCCATGCAAGACTGGATTATGGCCCTTGAAATTCTCAAAATTGCTATAATACAGCTTGTGAACACAAAAGAGGGTCCATTTATCATCTGATCTTCGCCAAACTTAGATATTAGTTAAATATTGATGAGAGCTTGGATCCTTTTGAAAACCAGCCAGATGTGTCCTTGTATGACCGGATTATGGCCCTTGAAATTGTTGAAATTGCTATAATACAGCTTGTGAACACAATAGAGCCTCCGTTTACTATTCAATCTTCACCAAACTTAGATAGCAGTTAAATATTGATGAGAGCTCGGTTCCTTTTGCAAACCAGCAAGATCCGCCCATGCAAGACTGGATTATGGCCCTTGAAATTGTCAAAATTGCTATAATACAGCTTTTGAACACAATAGAGGGTCCATTTATCATCTGATCTTTACCAAACTTAGATATTAGTTAAATATTGATTAGAGCTTGGTTCCTTTCGAAAACCAGCCAGATGTGCCCTTGCATGACTGGATTTTGGCCCTTAAAATTGTCAAAATTGCTATAATACAGCTTGTGAACACAATATAGCCTCCATTTACTATCTGATCTTCACCAAACTTAGATAGTAGTTAAATATTGATGAGAGCTAGTTTCCTTTCGCAAACCAGCCAGATCCGCCCATGCCAGACTGGATTATGGCCCTTGAAATTGTCAAAATTGCTTAATAGATCTTGTGAACACAAAAGAGCCTCCATTTACTATCCGATCTTCACCATACATACATGCTCTGGATTGAAAATGACCAAAGAACCATACCAGTAGAGCATAGGCCCTCATGGGCCTCTTGTTGGTTTTTGAAAAGCATAAACCCTTTCCTTAAATACAACGAATATGCAGCAGATGACTTTCAAATCATATAGACAAAAATATGGAAAATCTATTTAAATGAAATTAGGAAAACTTTGCGGCAAAAAGACAAACAGTTCATTTTTGCCAATAATGTTTTCAATAGTTTCTCTCCTGAAAATAACTGGAAACAGCAAGCCTAATTGGAAGTGCACAAATGTTTTTAAAAAATAATTGTTGATATTTTGCCTACACCAGTGGCTTTTGGGGAGTTAACTTAAATGTAGTTTTCAAGACATAAGGTCTAGTCTGTACCTATCTGGGTTCTATTAAGCTAGAAACATAGTGCTGTGACATGATTACCGTTGAAAATGGCATAAAATATTATTCATTCAAATGAAGATTTCGCTTCATCAAGTAAGCTGATGGGGAACCTTCATAAGGCCTTTTGTATCTGCACGGTCAAAAAAATTTCTGTCAAGCTTTTCAACCAAGTTTATTGTGTTGTTTAACTTTGCAGTGTGACACAAAGGGATCACTATTTGTCTTTTCACATTTTAATTTATTGATCTATTAAAAAGAGGTGTTCCTTTCAACACTCTTGTTATGTATGTTTATTGTTGGTGTTTGTTACCATAATTACATCTTGCAGTTGACAGTACAGCTGATGAAGGCTTCATTGAACATAGATGATGCTGTAAAAGGAGCCACCCAGTTTGGCCAGGAGGAGGCAAGTTGCTTTTAGAACTTTAAGAACCATGGAAATAATTGCATATTGATTCTGAAGTTGCTTACAAGAGAAATAGAGGATATTTGTTCATTGTTTAGTTTGTCTGTTTTTCACAGAAAAAAAATCGGGAGTATTGTGATTCACTTGTCGGCGTCTGCTGTGTTGTCACAAAACTTAAACTTAACCTCATAACTCAAAAACTGTTCAATATTTTCAAATGGAACTTGGTAAACATGTTTCTAGGAACAATATGCATGTCTTAACCAAGTCACATAACTCTGGCTTTAATAATTGTTCAGTAATGCCCCTTTTTCGACTAAGAAGAAATAAAACAGACAAGCATTGGGTTCACTTGCAGCGCTCTTGTTTGGTGTTATCTCAATGAAATTTTCAACAGTTGTCTGTTGTAGATGTGTAAAATGCGTCTGTAGGTGGGAAAGGGTGAAGTAATATTGAAATCTTCTAAGATTATAGACGTCTGCTTTTGAAATACTAACTGGTACATGAACATTTTAGTTTCCTCAAGTCATATTAATTTGACAATACACAGACCACATATGGTTGGGTCATTTTTGCCATGAGGTAGTTGAGCTATACTGGTCCTCTTGCACATGTTGTATTAAGCTTCCCTGATCACAAAATGACTTATTGTGGTTGGCATAACAAGTTACATTGCATAACCCAGGTCAACCTTCCGCCCTCTTGTTTTAGACTTGACAGATTCTAACAAAGTTTTATTGATTAAATATTTTAAGGTCAATTGAGTCATGAACAAGGTCACTGTTAGTAGATCTCTGGTGTTATGGTTACTACTGATAACATGATTTCAGGGCTATGCTTCTAGTCCTGTATATGAATTTGTTCTTACCTTGTAGAGTAAAGAAGTACCTGCATGGTTGTTTCTATTATGGACAAGTCAGATGTTCTCAGTTCTGGATAAAAAGGAGGCTCCTGCTGTGCATGGAATACTGGACGAGATTAGTGCACTTTATCCTCAGGTATTGACCCTTTCCCATAAACAACAAATCTGCGGCAGACGACTTTGAAAGCATCTTTATAAAAATATGGAAACTCTCTATAAATGAAAGTATTATTATTGAAAAAAGTTGAAAACATTATGGTAAAAGGAGAAATTGCTCATGAGCTAAATAGTGGCAATAACTGGATTTTTGTGTTTTGTGTCGCTTGTCTTTGCAGAGAGACACATAGGTATCACTTACCCAGTGTCTGTTCATCTGTGTGTGATGACATATTGGCATGTGACACATTATTATCATCAAAAACGGCGTTATCTCTGGGGCTATTTCTGTCTTCTTTCACACTTATAGTGGCAAGAGATACAGTGTTTATATATCTTCAGATACACATTTTCATTCTATTGATTTTTTGTTACTTTTTTAGCTCACCTAAGCACGAAGTACAAGGTGAGCTTTTGTGATCACTCACCGTCCGGCGTCCGTCGTCGTCTGTCCGTCTGTTAACAATTTCCTACAAATGACTTCTCCTACTAAACCAATGGACAGATTTCAAAATAATTTAATAGGAATGGTCCTTAGGTGGTCTTCTTTCAAATTTGTTCAAAGAATTTAATTCCAAGAAGAACTTTGGTTGCTGCGGCATCAGAAAAGGGGAAAATTGCCAAATCTTAAAAAACCTTCTTGTCCAAAAGTACTGGCCCGATTTGAAAATTATTTTGCACAAATGTTCCTTGGGGGTACCCTCTACCAAGATTTTTCAAATATTTCCGATCCGTTGAAAAACATGGCCGCCAGGGGGTGGAGCTTACTTTCCTTATATGTGCATTGTTAAAACTTTAAAAATCTTCTTGTCCAAAAGTACTGGCCCGATTTGAAAATTATTTTGCACAAATGTCCTTTACCAAGATTGTTCAAATATTTCCAATGCGTTGAAAAACATGGCCGCCAGGGGGCGGAGCTTGTTTTCCTTATATGTGCATTGTTAAAACTTTAAAAATCTTCTTGTCCAAAAGTATTAGCCCGATTTAAAAATTATTTTGCACAAATGTTCCCTGGGGGACCTTCTTCCAAGGATATTCAAATAAATCTGATCTGTTGAAAAACATGGCCACCAAGGGGGTTGCTTGTTTTCTTAATATGTATAGAGTAAAATCTTTGAAAACTATTGAAATTCTATTAAATCAGGTGAGCGATATAGGGCCATCATGGCCCTCTTGTTTTCTTTTCCTTTTTTTTTCCTTCTTTTTATTTACCGCATTTCAAACCCACATGTCTGTATATTTTGTATATGTATTTATGTTTGTCATTGAGTGTACTTGGTATACATCAAAATAAACGTTCTGTTCTGTTCTGTTTATTTTGTTGTTGGCGTTTGCTCCAATTTTGAATATGTTTGTAAAACATATTTGGATTTAAACAGATACAAAGACCAAAAGTGAGTTGTTGATATACATTGTCACTTGCATCAAAATTAGTAACTGATATCTAAAGACTACACATATTGCATTCCTGTTCAGTCTGAACTGAATTCCCAACTATATGTTAACCCTTTCCCACTTGCAGACACATTAGCAGCAGAAGATTTTATAAAATATTTTGGCAAAAGAAGAAATTGCTTATAATTAGCAATTTCTTCTTTAGACATAATGTTTTCAACTTTGTTCAATAATTTTACTTTCATTTATAGAGATTTTCATATATTCGCCTCTTGTGTATTTTCTAAGTCGTATACTGCAGATTTGCTTTATGTAGGAAAGGGTTAACTGGTATTTCAATTTCATTTTATTCATAATTTCATTAGAATTGCTCATTTCACGATGTGGTCTCCTGTAGATACATCTAATTCAATTATAGAGACTTTCTATTTTTTGACAAAATATGTTCAAAGTCTTCTGCTGCAGAATTGTCGTATCAGGTAAAGGGTTAAGCCTTTGTCTGGTAAAATTTAGGAAGCTTGTTTGACTAGATGGTAAACTGGAGATCCTGATAAGAAATTGCTGAGGCACATGGTTCATCCCAATCTTTATTTGACACAAGGTCCCAAATGTGAATTTTGTTGTGACCTTGCCCTTATGATTATTGGAAAAGAAGCTACAGTTCAGTTGATAAGACACTGTTGAGGTACAGGTTGATCCCAATCTTTATTGGACACATGGTTCAAATGTGAATTTTCTTGTGACCTTGCCCTTATGATTTTTGAAACAACAAATCTGCAGCAGACAACTATGAAAAAACTGTGGCAAAAATATGGATAATGTCTAGAAGTAAAACAGGTTGACACTTTTAAAACATTGTGGCAAAAGCAAAGATTTATCATAATCCACAATATTTTTATTTTTGCTTCATAGATATTCCTTTTCCACATACGACAAATCTGCAGCAGACAACTTTGTAAACATACCTGCAAAAAATTGGAAAATATAGGGAGGTGTTATTATTAAACAGAGTTGAAAACATTGTGGCAAATGGAGAAATTGCTCATTATGAGCAATTTTACCATTTGTCACAATGTTTTCAAATATCCTCTGCTGCAAAGGCATCATAAAGCGTCTGTAAGTGGGAAAGGGTTAAAGAGAATTTCCAATTTTTTTAATAGATATTTTCAAAGTGACCTTCTCAATATTTTGTTATATGTGGAAAATGGATGAATAAGATCAGTCAAGCAATCATGTATTTAATACTCTTTTTCTTTCAGACTGAATTCTCTCTTGGGCGCTGAAAAACTACCCATATTGGCCAAGTTTATGACCGCTTCGGAATGCTTTTCACAACCAGATCAAGATATTAAAGTATAGAATCCTCGTCATTAGAAAGATAGTAGAGTTTGGAACATGAGTTTCAAGTTTCTTTACCCTTTGCCAGCATACAACAAATCTGCAGCGGATGACTTTTAAAAAAACATCTTGGCAAATACATGTATATGGAAAATTCCATAAATGAAAGTTTAATTATTGATTATTCAAGTTGTCTGGGATGAATGTTGTGTTGATTTCTTGTGTGAAAGGACCAGGACCCTTATCATCATATAGACGCTTCTGACGTTCTGACACAATATTTTCAACTATTTTCAATGGTAAAAAAAGCGCCTAGCTAAATGTTTTTAAAGTCATCTGCTGCAGATTTGCTGTATGTGGGAAAGGGTTCGATAACTGAAATACAGTATTAAACTCCAAATCAATGTAAATGCAAGGTTGATGGTTGCATAAAAAATCATTGCAAATATTTGACAGCTTTTTGAAAACATGGCAACAAAAGAAGAAATTGCTCAAAATGAGCAATTATTCCTTTGGCCACAATGTTTTCAACTTTATTTAACAATTAAGCTATCTTTTATGGAGATTTTTCAGGTTTTTGTCACAATGTTTTCAAAGTCGTATGCTGCAGATTTGCTGTAAGTGGGAAAGGGTTAGCCTGATGCATGTTATTTGTTTATATGAAAATTTGTGTTCGCTTTTGACTTATGTTTGAATTGTTTTAAGATAATTTCGGGACATACAACTTAATTAACGAAAACGACCAGGAAGATTTATATGGTTTTAACCCTTTCGCTCATGTAGACGCTTTCTGATGCCTCTGCAGCAGACGGCTTTTTGAAAACATAGTGACAAAAGAAGAAATTGCTCAAAACGAGCAATTTCTCCTTTTGACACAATGTTTTCCACTTTTAGTCATAGGTTATCCATTCAATTATAGAGATTTTCTATCTTTTGACAAAATATGTTCAAAGTCGTCTGCTGCAGATTTGTCGTATGAGGGAAAGGGTTAATTTAGAAAAATACTTAACTTTTTTCCAAACATGACTCAAATGCAGGGCTTTGAAAAATGTAGACAATATGTGAAATCTTTATAAATGAAAGTATAATTATAAACCCTTTCCCACATACAGCAAACCAGCAGCAGACGACCTTCAACATGTCCACTAATAAATATGGAAAATCTCTATAATTTGCTGCAAATGCATCATAATGCATCTACAGATGGGTAAGGGTTAAACAGAATTGAAAACATTTTTGCTTATGGGGAAAAAGCTCATCATGAGCAATTTCTCCTTTTGCCACAATGTTTTTAGAAGTTGTCTGCAGCTGAGCAAGGGTTAATCGTATTTTCTTTTACTGAAAAAAAGGAACTCCTCGAAGAACTTGCTAAGCTGATTAAGAAAAAAGAGAAGGCAAAAGTAAGACAGCAGAGTTGCTATCCGTCTTAGATCTCATTTGAGCATTATCCCATGAAAATGGCCCTTAAGATGTTTATAAAGCCATATACATAGTATATGAGGGCTATATAGGAGTCACGCTTGTCGGTTTGTCCGTCGGTCGGTCCGTTGGTCTTTGGACATTTCTTGTGAACACTATTTCTCAGCAACCCTTGGTCAGAATTCAATATAACTTTACAAGAATGATTGATACCAAGCCTAGTTGTGCATATTGTCGGCTTGTTTCACTGGAATTATTTTTAAATGAGTTATGGTCCCTTGAATTTCTCATACATATGTATATTGTCAGGCACCAGCTGGGGGTATTCATATGCATATTGTCAGGCACCAGCTGGGGGTATTCATCACCTTCAGTGATATTTCTAGTTTTACCTCTTTTCCATCTGTATATGCATTTTGAGGCATCTGCTGCAATGACAATTAAAAATGATCTCCACCCAATCCAGTTGGCAGATTCTTCTAAATAAATTTGTAGAAATGTTCAGATTCCTTCAAGCTGTTGATTGGTCGAAAAAACAAGGCGCTGTTTTTGCCTAGGGCAAGGCACATAGCCTAGTATTGGTTTGTTTACCCAGGGATCATGAATAAGTGAACTGTCACCATAATATAAATGAAATAATGTTAAAAATGGTATAAAACCCAAGTCAAACAATATTGTTTGAATCAGCAATTATAGATTGGAATAGCTTTCTTTCAAAATAATTATACTCATTCCCAGATGTTGCAGAAAATGTTACCCTTTTCCACATACAACAATTCTGCAGCAGATATTTTCAAAAATCTGTCAGTTGCAGAGGCGTCAGAAAGCGTTTATATGAGGGAAAGCGTTAAATCTTTGATTGGGCACATTTCAAATGTTCATTTTAGGAGTTTTTTATCGGGTAGAGGATATCTGATTAACTTGTGTTCAAATGAAATAAAAAAGAAACTCAAACCTTTTGCTAAGTCTGAATATTCAAAATGGATGTCAGACTTTAGTCCCAACACACATCTTGAGATGCCAGGTAATGTTTATCCTTTTTCAACAAACAATAAAACTGCAGCAGGTGTCATTGAAAACTTCCAGACAAAAGTATGGAAATATCTATGAATTAATGTATGATTATTTAACCCATTACTTCACAGAGGCAGCTGAAAGCGCTGCTATCCATTACTTCGCAGAAGCGCCTGGGAGCGCTGCTATCCATTACTTCACACAAGCGCCTGAGAGCTCTTCAGTTTTTGTATCTAATGTAATCTTTTTTAGATTCTAAAATTTCAATTTAAAAAATAGCCCATTCAATGCATCGATATCTTACCTATATTAATCCGGCGAAAATTCGATATGTTGCCAATTAAAGAATATCCTTAAAATGCACTTCAATTTACATACACAAACCTCGAGGATGATTTGAGCCGCCATTCATGTTTACTATTTTTATTTTAGAAATTTGAATTAGCAGCCTCTATAAAATCAAGTCCTTTCGGCATATTTATACTAACTTATAACTCCAATGAAAAACGATCGTGTTAAATTTATATCCAATAAAATTATCCCTAAATCACATGTGATCTCAGTGATAAATGACTAGCCAATCAACTGCACATCGACCACGTGCTACCCAGCTACACAGCTTGACCTCCTGTGACATATGACGTAGAAGGTCATTTCCGCTTAGAAGCAAAGAAAACAAAATTTCCTATTTGTCAAAAAAAAATCAAATTCGTCTGTGGCAATATGTTTTCTGCTGTAGATGCATCAAAATGCAACTGCATTCTTGGAAGGGTTTAATCATATTTCTATTAGGGATGAAACATAATAATATCAAAGAAAAATCACATGACAATGCTTGTATCCGATCTAATATACCCATTATTTCTTTATATGCCACATGTGTAATATAACATGACCGAATCACTATTTTTGTATTCATCCGCGAATGTTTACAAAATGGCTGAGAACGTGTATGCGGTTAAGTCAGAAATGTAATGATAGATGGACGAGGTAAAGGGACCATTATCAGTCATAAAAAATTTCTGACTGCCAAAAACCGATTTTCTTTTTGTGTTTTGTCATGTGATAAAAAGAATCTGACATTCAGTGTCATTTCATAAAGTTTTTATTAAACTCGTCCAAGATTTGTTTTTATTAAGCTCGCCAAAGGCATGCTTAATAACAAATTTCTTGAACTTGTTTAATAAAAATATATGAAATGA
This sequence comes from Serripes groenlandicus, assembly GCA_031761405.1. Lineage (NCBI taxonomy): Eukaryota > Metazoa > Mollusca > Bivalvia > Cardiida > Cardiidae > Serripes > Serripes groenlandicus. Next base: position 64,477,088 of record JASEVX010000005.1, on the reverse strand, counting down.
CAACTCATGTCAGATCCTATATATATCATAATAAATGTATGCATTTGAATTGTGTTTCTTAGGGCCAGTATTTCAATATCACAAAGTATGACTGACTGAGATTTGGACCAGGCCACGGCGGATTCCTATATGTTCATGTAAGAAAGGGCTGGATTATATTATACATATAATAATTGCTAGCCGTTGTCATTTCTGTTAAAATCTTATAAAGCAATCATTTTTTATATTGTATGTATTATGCTGCTGGAGAAGTAGATGTTCAATCCTATAGAAATCTACAACTGACTTTAAAAGATCGTGAGGGATAACAACGATATTGTGAGACGCTTAAGCACCACATACGGCAATCCAAACCTTCTGTACAATTGTGTATGACTGTACTTAGAAAAGAATCCGAGAACGCCAACTGACAGAACCCTGTTCTTTCCAAAACTTAACGAAGATATAACAGACGTCCGAATAACGTAAACCGTAGGACTAACAACTAACTGGAAGGTCAGTAAATACACTACAACAATGACATACTAGTTTACTATATCGTTGTTTTATCGAAACACTGTGAAATATGACGAAATACTATTTTACTATACCGTAAGTGTGTGGAAACTTGGTGAAATTTGGAAAATGTCGTCTGAATGGAATCATGGATAAATAGAGGCATGCAACTTTTTATTAAGTGATTTAAAAAAAAAATATATACTTGTACTGTTGAAATTATTATTGGATTTGCATCATTGTATATACCTGTACATGTATTTATATAATTTCAGATTGACATCGACTTAAACACCAGTTGAAGCAACCAAACACCAACACCCAACAAGTGTTAGTTAGACTTCTTACCGAGAAAGTCAACTTTAAAATCCATCTTGGAATCTCGTGACAATTTAGACATTATCTATATTAATTCTTCAGCTTGGATGCACAGTCGGATATTTATCTACAGATATATTATTTATCTAATACATACGCCTGTGCATCACAAAAAGTACAATTATGCGTTTGTGAAAAGTTCAGATTCAGTTCATTATACCTTTTCCCATGCACTTGCTCATTTGAGACTCGCACCCTTGTGTGCCGATTTTTTTCTAGTATTTCTTGTGTCTGTATGCATAGGATTATTTGTGTATTACATATTATTGTTGGAAAACGCATTTTTCCATATCTATGAATTTATTCCTGCAAGAGTTGTATGTCATGTGCGTAACACTTTCCCACCTGTAGCAGACAGTTTTTGAAAACATTGTGACAAACAGAATTGCTTAAAACGCAATTTCTCACTTTGCAATAATGATATCAACTTTTAAAGAAAGTATACCTTTATTTATAGAGAGCTTCCGTGATTTGACCAAGGTGTTTTTAAAAGTAAATAAGCAGTGATTCACCTAAACAGACGCCTTTTGAAAACAATGTGACAAAAGGATAATTGTCCAAAGCCCAATGTGTTTCTATAATCTGTAGCATAGGATTATTTGTGTAATAACGGATATATTGTTGTTGGCAAAACACATTTTTCTATTATCTCTGTAATTAATAATGTAAGGGTTGTATGTCATGTTCTTAACCTTTTTGCCATTAGTAGCAGACCACTTTTGAAAACATTTAAAAAGGTTCCTTGTTTTTACTTAGATATTTTTAATAATAATGAATGAGCAGTGATCTACCAAACAAACTTTAACACTTTCCCGTCTGTAACAGACGACTTTTAAAAATATTGTGACAAAAGGTTAGTGTTCAAAATGAGCAATTTCTACTTTTGACGCAATGCTTTTAACAATATAATATAATAATTGAAATTTATTTATATCGGTTTTCCTTATTTTTGCTCAGCTGTTTTTTAAGTCGTCTGCTGCAGGGTTTTTTAACGGGGAAAGATTTAATGCATTTGATCCGTACAGATCCAGATCATCCTGTACATCCCTACAGCTGCATCTGAATATGCACTGTTTACCAATTAAGTTATTGAAGGTTTTTTAAAAGACTTCTAAATATATGTATATATTTGAATCCTTCAGCTAGGAAGCATAGGCAGATATTTAACTACATTCCAGTTTTGATAATGCTCCGGCTGTCGGCGATCTTTATCAATTTTGAGAAAAGGTTCGTCGAAGTGTTTGAAGAATCTAAACCACTAATCAAACTCCGCTAAAAACCGGAGATAGGGCTGTGTAAGTGGCGTAGATTGCGCCATGTTTCATTAAAAATGATGAAGAAATAAAATAGTTACCATTGTTTTTACTTCTAAACCGAAGTAAAATACTGCTGATCGCCGTAGCATTTGTGACGTAAAAGTCACGTGGTATACACACACTGATAACGGATAACTAAAACATTCGTCGCAGACGACATTTCAAACATCGAGACAAAATGGTTAAACTCTCTTTTATTATAACATAGAGTTGAAAACATTATGAAATGTTTTTTTGTTTGAATAGTGTTTTACGTCGCTTTCAACATGAGTAGTGTTATACCACGGCGTGTCCTCGGTACGTAACCAGTACACCGGTAATATGTGTCATGACACCGGTTCATCCGTCGTAATGCTATCCCGGAAACCCTGACCATCAAGTAAAGAAGCCATTAGCGCTATATCATTTTTCTAGAGTCTTGGGTTTGACCCGACCGCAGTTCCAACCTAGATATCCCGTTCCTAAGGTGTACTTGTACTTTTGTCATCGGGTTTTCAAATTTATTTTGCTGCATATCCATTCAAATACCCCTGCTTGTGGATTTAAATTTCTCTGCAAACTGCTGATGTGTTTGTACGGTTAAATGGCAAAAAGGAAAGGACCTGATTAGGCAAGGTGAAGGTAATTCCAGGTTCTTCGATGGGTACACAAACCGAAGTGTCCGTTGTATAGTGACGAAGCTCATGTAATTGTAAGCTTCCACTATATGTGTTGTACATGGTTTACACACCCACATCATTTGCTCTCTATAATTGTCTTTAGCAAGGGGTCTTGTAAGGTGGTGTAGTGGTACAGCGTCTGCCTCGTGTGCGAGGGATCGCGCCTTCGATCCCCGGCCGGGCAATACCAAATACTTTAAAACTTGTAGTAATGGCTGCCTTCCATTGCGTTCAGGGTTGCGGGGTAAGCATAGCGACCTACTGACAGGTGTCGGGATAAATGGATCAGTAGTACTGGTAACTTAAGAGGAAAGGCCGTGATATAACCGATATATTGTTAAAAGTGTAAAACACCAAACAATCAATCGTTAGAGCCGATTGCTATGGTCCACAAATACCACAGACATTGATCAAGAAATAGACTGGAATTAGTCCCTAATATTATTGTTTTACTACAATATAACTCGGCAATGAATTACAGAAATCTCTTCTCCTATGATACCCCACACCCCCACTTCATCCATTCTTAAACCAAATTATCGATCAGAGATGCCTTGGCGTTTACTTAAGAAGATTATATATGAGCCTGTATATGGGAAAATGATACAATTTTGATATATCAATTTCAGCCTGTGCATCTACATGGTTTGATAAAGATCTACACTGCCACATACTACTTACACAAGAGTGTTAGATTATTCCGTCAAATTGTGAAGAGTATGATAAGACTGAACTTTTGGACGAAATGATATGATAATTGCTACTTTTTTTTCAAACACCCTACACACAGAGTCCGCCCTATTGTGATAAATACAGACACTGAAAGCTAGCACTTGTGTACCTTTTGATAAATGTTTTCTTCAAAGATGATTAAAGAACTCATTGTTTCTTTTCATTGAGTTCGCATATCGAACATGTACAGTCATATAAAACTATCTATATCCAGATTAGTACTCCCAAATTAGCTATATTTATGTTTAACACTGACATACTACGTGTACGGTCTGTGTCGTAGGAAAATGATCAAGTACCTTTTCCGTTATATATTTTATATATTGACTAGAAATCAATGAGGCTACACTTCTGGTTTGTCCTCTGATGGTATTTACATGTAAACACAACGACTAACGGAAATCGACGATTGGCGAGTGTAATACAGTTGCATTTCTGACATTCCATTCTGACGCTTTCGTGTGACATGACTAAACCCTTTTCCTACAAAAAGAGACTTAATGACGCCTCTGCAGCAGACGACTTTTTAAAACATTGTGAAAAAAGAAGAAATTGCTGCGGATGCCAGTGTCTTCAGTAATTACACTTTCATTTGTAGAGGTTTTCCATAGTTAAGTGAAAACGTTTTCAAAGTCGTCTGCTGCATATTTGTTATACATTGAAAGTAGTAAACCTTTTTTCGGAAACCTATTTAACCAATCTGCAGCAGACGACTTTTAATCATTTTGTTTACGGGGGAATTCTGTTAACAAAAACTATAAAACTATAAACATTAACTGTGTTGAAAACATGTACTCTAAAATAAAATAAAAACAACATTCAGCATTCAATGAATATCCCGTTATTGTCCACAATTTGATGGTTTTGTGTATTTTTTGACATTTTATTTGGTTGAATACGATGAGTAAAGCATAAACACAGCTTTCAGTGTTCAATAAATATCACTTCGTTCTACATATTTCGATGGCAGTGTGTATTTCGTGACACCACTTTCAACACGTCAGTGTGAACACCATTACTATCTTCTAATTATCTTCTAATGCGTCCCGGTAGCTCAGTCGGTAGCGACGCGGGCTGTCAATCCAGGGGTTGTGAGTTCAAATCCCGGCTCGGCCAACTTTCTTTCCGACGATTGACAAAAGTCAATGTGACATGCGTCATTCGTCTTCCACCAATGGTCTATGTGGAAAAGCAGCCAGTTGCTTGGGAAGATTGTTGTGTGGAGTACTGGTGTGAGAAAACCAGGAAATGCATGAGTAGGTGAACTGACCGCCGTGATATAACTGACAAATTGTTGAAAACGGCGTAACACCCCAATCAATCAACTTAATTACCTTCTTCTTCCGTTTCGTAAAGGGTATTCATCTCAGACTTTCGTACTTCAGTTGTTTTAGTTTCAATATTATGGAGCTCACCAAGCTTGTCCGTAGACTCATCCATCTCAGCGTTATTTTCCGTTCCATTTGCATCTTCGTCCACATCGTCCTTCTTTCGCTTCTTTTCCTCGTCAAACCAAGTATAATCAAACAACGTTTTAGGATCCTGTTTGCTACTTTCTAGAATCTTCTTAAGCTTAGTTCTAGATAATTTCCTTTCCCCTTCTCTGAGTAAACTGGTCTTTTCCCCGTAATATCTCTCTTAATTCTCAACCAACCCTATGTTGTGGGTACTCGAAAGCATCGACTCAAATCAAAAAGACCTTATCTTATATTTACATCATACTACCAGTCACCAGTCGTATCACCAGTTGTTTGGTCTTACATGTAATCGTTCTTCAGATATCACGGATTCGATCCCTGGCCGGGGCATACCAAAAACTTTTTAAAACGGTAGAAACGGCTGCGATCCTTGGCGCCCGTTGCTCATTGTGAGCAATTTCATGGTTTAAATGTGTCTTCTGCAGATGTATCTAAAAGCGTATACATGTACATGTTGACACGGGGTGAACAATATACATGTATGCACGTGCCATAATGCATGACCTAGAGATGCATTTGTGAAAGTTGTGCACTAAGACCAGTATTTATGCAGACTAATCATAGTTTTCATCATTTGCTACACATGCTTGATAATATAGTGAAATTCAATATACATTTATGACGGTTTATTACAAATTAATGGAGACGATAACAGAAGCAGGATTGGATCGGCCCCTTGTATGTAGCGCTTTTTCGCGATGCGGAAGGTCGTGGGTTGAAAACCGGTCGGGTCATATACTTTAAAACATGTAGTAATGGCTTTCCCTCCTCAGCGCCAAGGATAGTTAGGTTAACTAATCGACTTACCTATTGATGTCAGGAGAAATGGATCAGTAGGACTCACAACTTATATAGAAAACCCGTTATGAATGTTTAGAGAAACTGATATCTAGCGTATGAAAACAAATTAAACAATGTCAAATCGTCCGTATACGCCAACAAACAATCTACAGCATGCATAATTTGGGAATATGCATAACGTATTGAACGTATACATATCGTTTGTCTAACCTATCACTAACGTATATATAATTTATAACAGCATAACGCAGCGTTTGATCGGCGTATGTCCAGCGTTGTCGACGTGAAAATAACATATATGCAGATAAGTTGTATGTGGGCAAGGGAGTTAATGTATATATAGAATAAACCAATACATCTACCTTGGAATCTAAATAGGCCACATCTTTTCCTTCCTCAACGTCCTTCAATACCAGATCTCTAAACTTCATCTGTCCTTGAATGTAGGCACCGAAGCATGGTAGAGGGGCAGTCAGTTTGAGAATGGTCGGTAGCTCATCCATGTTTCGGGAATCAGTTTGTCAACGTTATGATTCTATTTTAACACTAGCTTACACGCCTCTGAAATTCCTGTAATTCAACTGGTTTAGTTTTATTGTGGTTTTAAGCCATGTTTAACAATACATCACGACAAAAGTTCACTTTTCGTGATCCCTATGTAAACAAACCTGTACTTGGCTAGGAAAATGTGCTTTGCCGAAGGATACTTCTCTGTCACCGTAGATATCACGCCGACGCTATCATGTACATCAGCTACAACTATGTTAGTCGCTTACACGTCGGTATCACGAGGCTAATACAATAAATCTGCTGCATAAAACGTCGAAAATATTTTGGAAAATAAAAAAAGTCTATTTATTTTTAATAGTATAATTGTTGAATGGGGTTGAAAAGAGTAAAATAAAACAGGTCCGTGAAGTTAGGTTGACGAGTGACGAATTGACGAGTGACGAACTGTGACATTTCTTTAGGTCCGTGAAGTTAGGTTGACGAGTGACGAATTGACGAGTGACGAACTGTGACATTTCTTTAGGTCCGTGAAGTTAGGTTGACGAGTGACGAATTGACGAGTGACGAACTGTGACATTTCTTTAGGTCCGTGAAGTTAGGTTGACGAGTGACGAATTGACGAGTGACGAACTGTGACATTTCTTTAGGTCCGTGAAGTTAGGTTGACGAGTGACGAATTGACGAGTGACGAACTGTGACATTTCTTTAGGTCCGTGAAGTTAGGTTGACGAGTGACGAATTGACGAGTGACGAACTGTGACATTTCTTTAGGTCCGTGAAGTTAGGTTGACGAGTGACGAATTGACGAGTGACGAACTGTGACATTTTTATAGGTCCGTGAAGTTAGGTTGACGAGTGACGAATTGACGAGTGACGAACTGTGACATTTTTATAGGTCCGTGAAGTTAGGTTGACGAGTGACGAATTGACGAGTGACGAACTGTGACATTTCTTTAGGTCCGTGAAGTTAGGTTGACGAGTGACGAATTGACGAGTGACGAACTGTGACATTTTTATAGGTCCGTGAAGTTAGGTTGACGAGTGACGAATTGACGAGTGACGAACTGTGACATTTTTATAGGTCCGTGAAGTTAGGTTGACGAGTGACGAATTGACGAGTGACGAACTGTGACATTTTTATAGGTCCGTGAAGTTAGGTTGACGAGTGACGAATTGACGAGTGACGAACTGTGACATTTTTATAGGTCCGTGAAGTTAGGTTGACGAGTGACGAATTGACGAGTGACGAACTGTGACATTTTTATAGGTCCGTGAAGTTAGGTTGACGAGTGACGAATTGACGAGTGACGAACTGTGACATTTTTTCTAAAAACTTTATTTCTTTCTTTAAGATGATGTTTCTGGACGAATAAATGCAAATTGGGCCCTATTTCGTGTTTGACGAAATTGACGAAAAAAATATTTTTCTAAAAACTTTATTTCTTTCCTTTATATAAGTATCTGGATGAATTGAATGCAAATTAGGTCATATTTCAAATTTCATGGCGATCAGTCATTCAGCAGAGCCTTGTCAAGTTCGTCAATTCGTCAACTTGTCAATAAAGTTGACGAAATTGACGAAAAAAATATTTTTCTAAAAACTTTATTTCTTTCCTTTAATAATGTATCTGGACGTATTGCATGCAAATTAGGCCTTATTTCATGTTTCATGGCGATCAGTCAATCAGAAGAGCTTCGTCAATTCGTCAACTCGTCGATTTAGTAGACAAAATTGACGAAATAAATATTTTTCTAAAAACTTTATTTCTTTCCTTTAGATAATGTATCTGGACGTATTAAATGCAATTTAGGCCCTATTTCGTGTTTCATGGCGATCAGTCAATCAGGAGAGCTTCTTCAAGTTCGTCAATTCGTCAACTTGTCAATAAAGTTGACGAAATTGACGAAAAAAATATTTTTCTAAAAACTTTATTTCTTTCCTTTAAATAAGTATCTGGACGTATTGAGTGCAAATTATGCCCTATTTCATGTTTCATGGCGATCAGTCAATCAGAAGAGCTTTCTTCAAGTTCGTCAATTCGTCAACTTGTCAATAAAGTTGACGAAATTGACGAAAAATTTATTTTTCTAAAAACTTTATATCTTTCCTTTAGAGAAGTATCTGGACGTATTGAATGCAAATTAGACACTATTTCGTGTTTCATGGCGATCAGTCAATCAGAAGACCTTCGTGAAGTTCGTCAATTCGTCAACTCGTCAATTTAGTTGACGAAATTGACGAAAAAAATATTTTTCTAAAAACTTTCTCTTTTTTAGATAATGTATCTGGACGTATTGAATCCAAATTAGGCCCTATATCAAATGTCATGGCCATCAGTCATTCAGAATGCTTTGTCAAGTTCGTCAATACGTCAATTTTGTTGACGAATTGACGAAACAAATATTTTTCTGTTTATGTGTATTCCTTTTAACAAATAACTTATGTCAAATTTGGGTATGTTGAAGCTCTATTCGGTTTGAATCCGAACTTGAACAGCGTACTGCTTAAAAACTATGACAAACATGTGGTACTATTTCTACATAACGTATGAAATAGTTACAAGTACTTTGTACCGGGTTAAATAAATACTATCAGTATTATTTTATGTCATGTTTGTTTTTTCTCTCTCTCTCTCTCTCTCTCTCTCTCTCTCTCTCTCTCTCTCTCTCTCTCTTACCATTACTTAATAGTATATATAATTTGGTTGCAATACAATCAGCAAGCAAAGTTACACTGGGATGTTGCGGCATGGATTAAGCTCGCTGAGGTATATAGCTATTCTGGTAACTGGTATTATTTATATTGTACTTATAATATAAAGAAAGGAGCATTTCAAAATATAATAAACAAGGGATTGTCTCTCCAGTTTCTACTAGGTTCTTCATCACAAGAGCTGACGAATTGACGAACTTGCCGAAGCTCTTCTGAAGGACTGATCGCCATGCAATTTGAAATAGGGTCAATTCGCATTCAATACGTCCATATACATTATCTAAAAGACAGAAATGAAGATTTTTAGAAAAGTTCATGTTTTCGTCAATTTGTCAACAAAGTTGACGAATTGACGAACTTGAAGAAGCACTTCTGATTGAATGGTCGACATGAAACATGAAATAGAGCCTAATTTGATTCAATACGTCTAGATACTTATCTAAAGGAGGTCCGTGAAGTTAGGTTGACGAGTGACGAATTGACGAGTGACGAACTGTGACATTTCTTTAGGTCCGTGAAGTTAGGTTGACGAGTGACGAATTGACGAGTGACGAACTGTGACATTTTTTCTAAAAACTTTATTTCTTTCTTTAAGATAATGTATCTGGACGTATTAAATGCAAATTGAGCCCTATTTCATGCTTCATGGCGATCAGTCAATCAGAAGAGCTTCGTCAAGTTCGTCAACTCGTCAATTTAGCTGACGAAATTGACGAAAAAAATATGTTTCTAAAAACTTGATTTCTTTCCTTTAGATAATGTATCTGCACGTATTGGATGCAAATTAGGCCCTAGTTCATGTTTCATGGCGATCAGTCAATCAGAAGAGCTTCTTCAAGTTCGTCAATTCGTCAACTTGTCAATAAAGTTGACGAAATTGACGAAAAAAATATTTTTCTAAAAACTTTATTTCTTTCCTTTAGATAAGTACTGGACGTATTGAATTCAAAATAGGCCCCTTTTCATGTTTCATGGCGATTAGTCAATCAGAAGAGCTTCTTCAAATCGTCAACTTGTCAATAATGTTGACGAAATTGACGAAAAAAAAATAAATCTAAAAACTTTATTTCTTTCCTTTAGATAAGTATGTGGACGTATTGAATGCAAATGAGGCCATATTTCATGTTTCATGGCAATCAGTCATTTAGAAGAGCTTCGTCAAGTTCGTCATTACGTCAACTTGTCAATAAAGTTGACGAAATTGACGAAAAAAATATTTTTCTCAAAACTTTATTTCTTTCCTTTAGATAAGTATCTGGACGTATTGAATGCAAATTAGGCCCTATTTCATGTTTCATGGCGATCAGTCAATCAGAAGAGCTTCTTCAAGTTCGTCAATTCGTCAACTCGTCAATTTTGTTGACGAAATTGACGAAAACAATATTTTTCTAAAAACTTTATTTCTTTCCTTTAGATAAATATCTGGACGTATTGAATGCAAATTAGGTCCTATTTTAAAATTCATGGCCATCAGTCATTCATAAGAGCTTTTTCAAGTTTGTCAATTCGTCAACTCGTCAATTTTGTTGACGAAATTGACGAAAAAAATATTTTTCTGAAAACTTTATTTCTTTCCTTTAGATGATGTATCTGTACGTATTGAATGCAAATTAGACTTTATTTCAAATTGCATGGCCATGAGTCATTCAGAAGAGATTCGTCAATTCGTCAACTCGTCAATTTTGTTGACGAATTGATGAAAAAGAATATGATTGTGTTTTCTGAGTCCTGTGATTAAAACTAACTCTTGTGATGAAGAATCTAGTAGAAACTGTAGCGACAATCCCTTGTTTATTATATTTTGGAATGCTCCTTTCTTTATATTGTTAGTACAATATAAATAAGTCCAGTTATCAGAATTACCAGTGGTAACAAGTTGAAATTTATAATTATATTAGCAAAAGGACGGACCTTTATGTTCTCTTTACTAGCAGTAAACAACATTTGATATGTCAACCTTAATATAATGGGTTCACTAATGAAAACAATACCAATTTCGTCTACACTGTACGGGTGTCAGCTATTGCATTCTATGTCTTCTTTAGATATCCAGAACGTTGCAAATCACAGCATTTGCCCTGTAGAACACGTACAGATAAAGTATTTAGTCTGCTAGGTCGGAACAACATACAATTAGAAATTGACAAACGCAAAAAACAAATTTCCTTCAAAGACTGTAAAATGCCTACGAATTGTCTCACTAACAAGATTTTCACTTATTGTCTAAATTGGTTTAAAGCAATTCAATGTACTCGACAAAAATGTTTTATTTCCGATACTTTCAATTAATTGCAAACATATTGTTTAACTGCATACATTGTATGCGCACTCGTATCTAACTACTGGCACATTGACAGAGACAGAGACAGACAGAGACAGACAGAGACAGACAGACAGACACAGAAGAGACAGAGAGAGACAGATACAGAGACAGACAGAGAGAGAGAGAGAGAGAGAGAGAGAGAGAGAGAGAGAGAGAGAGAGAGAGAGAGAGAGAGAGAGAGAGAGAGAGAGAGAGAGAGAGAGAGAGAGAGAGATAGACAGACAGATGGAGTGAAAGAAAATACAAAAAAAAAAAAAAAAAAAAATGATGTCAGTATATGAGATGCACCGTAGCTGAACTTAACTAAATGCATTTGTTGATAATAGCTTCCCACCAAAGAAATGCTTGACCGAAACGAAGAGAAAAGCGTTCATAGGGAAGGGGGTGCAAAACACGTGCAGAAAAATACCTACATCAACATATCTCAACAATTAATATATACAATATTACAAAAACAAACAAAACAAACATGACATAAAATAATACTGACAGTATTTATTTAACCCGGTACAAAGTACTTGTAACTATTCCATACGTTATGTAGAAATAGTACCACATGTTTGTAAAACATATCATAATTTTTAAGCAGTTCGCTGTTCAAGTTCGGATTCAAACCGAATAGAGCTTACAAAATACTCCTTACCATTCAAAGAATCTAGCATATTGAAAGTACTACTACCAAATTTGACATAAGTTATTTGTTGAAATGAATACATAAAAACAGTTAATCAGAATATGCTCAGTCAAACTTGTTTTAATATCACTATTTCCACACCGTGAGCAATGGGAGAAATCAGCGCATGCCGTGTATGCAATTATTTGGGCGATAGAAAAACAAGCACGTAGCATATTCGGATAACGTTTAGCGTAGTCCCACACTGGATTAGCAGAGAACTGTTACTGTAGTTTTCTGTATAAGACAAACTGTCCCGAAGACGTTCTAACAGTCCATTCGTCTATATAGTAGTTACGAACCTTTGTATTAATACAATGTTTCCAAATATATCTACTAGGAAAATCGCGAAATCGGAAGACCCATTCTTAAACAAACTAAGACGTAATAAAAACAAACGTTTGGCTGTGCAGTCCCTTTCTAATCGACACACATTGCAGAAAGCTATTAGTTAGAACCTGTGTATGAAGAGATTCAACTGAAGAAGAATATGCTGTGATGTTTGTCAACGTATTATTTCTTGAAAAACATCAGGGCTCATTTTCATGCATGATTTGCTTTACGGGTCTGTTCACCAGTTCGTGTGTATGTGATAATTCCCTACGTGAGTGCGCCTCGAAATATGTTTTCCAATGCAGAATGTCATCAACTAGAACCTGTATATGTCGAAGTCAAAAATCAGGACCGATTTTCATATAATATATTCAGTTATCTTCCGTTCACCAGTATGAGTGTATATATGATAAGTTCATGCGTGGACTAGCCCCAGAATACATTTACCTCTTACAGAAAGCCATCTGAACTAAAACATAGGTACATGTATTTATCTTTTCAAATGAACAAAGAATATGCTGTGATGTTTGTCAACATTTATTTTGGTGCGTTGTATACGTTGCAAACATCAAGGCTCATTGTATGTTATCAAATGACAACCAATTGACGAACTTGATCAAGCTCTTTTGAATACGTTCAGATTCAGTTTCTAAAAAACAGAAATAAAGTTTTTAGAAAAATATTGTTTTCGTCAATTCGTCAACAAAAATGACGTGTTGACGAATTGACGAACTTGATGTAGCTCTTCTGAATGAGTGATGGCCAGGAGAATTGAAACAGGGTCTAATTTGCATTCAATACGTTCAGATTCAGTATCTGAAATACAGAAATAAAGTTTTTAGAAAAATATTTTGTTCGTCAATTCGTCTACAAAATTGACGTGTTGACGAATTGACGAACTTGACGTAGCCCTTCTGAATGACTGATGGCCATGAAAGTTGAAAAAGGGCTTAATTTGCATTCAATACGTCCAGATACATTATCTAAAAGACAGAAATAAAGTTTTTAGAAAAATAGTGTTTTCGTCAATTTCGTCAGCTTTATTGACAAGTTGACGAAATGACGAACTTGAAGAAGCTCTTCTGATTGACTGATCGCTATGAAACATGAAATATGGCCTAATTTGCATTTAATACGTCCAGATACTTATCTAAAGGAAAGAAATAAAGTTTTTAGAAAAATATTTTTTTTCGTCAATTTCGTCAACTATGCCTATATTGATAAGTTGACGAAATGACGAACTTGAAGAGCTCTTCTGATTGACTGATCGCCATGAAACATGAAATAGGGCCTAATTTGCATTCAATACGTCCAGACACTTATCTAAAGGAAAGAAATCAAGTTTTTAGAAAAATATTGTTTTCGTCAATTTCGTCAACTTCGTCAACTTTATTGACAAGTTGACGAATTGACAAACTTAACGAGGCTCTTCTGATTGACTGATCGCCATGAAACATGAAATAGGGCCTAATTTGCATTCAATACGTCCAGATACTTATCTTAAGGAAAGAAATCAAGTTTTTAGAAAAATATTTTTTTCGTCAATTTCGTCAACTTCGTCAACTTAATTGACGAGTTGACGAATTGACGAAGCTCTTCTGATTGACTGATCGCCATGGAACACGAAATACGGCCTAAATTGCATTTAATACGTCCAGATACATTATCTAAAGGAAAGAAATCAAGTTTTAGAAAAATATTATTTTCGTCAATTTCGTCAACAAAATTGACGAGTTGACAAACTTGACGAGGCTCTCCTGATTGACTGATAGCCATGAAGCATGAAATAGGGCCTAATTTGCATTTAATATGTCCAGATGCATTATCTAAAATAAATAAATAAAGTTTTTAGAAAAAAAGTCACAGTTCGTCACTCGTCAATTCGTCACTCGTCAACCTAACTTCACGGACCTAAAAAAATGTCACAGTTCGTCACTCGTCAATTCGTCACTCGTCAACCTAACTTCACGGACCTATTATAAGGGTTTAATGTATGTTTTGGTACAGTCATAAGAGTATAACACGAAATTGCCAAATTACACAGCTAACATAATGCCCTTGAGTAATTTGGCAAATTGGAGTTATATTCTTATAACTGTACAAAAACATACATTAAACCCTTTATCAAAGAAGTTTGTGGTTGGTTCACATCACTGTCATTTCATATAAATAATGTTTATTTAAATGGCAATGGTGAGTCAAATATGGGCTTCATACAACCATCTTTAGATGCATCTTGACCCGGTGAATATTTACAAATTTGTGGATAATAGAATATTTACTCTTGATGAGTTATTTGTCCTTTTCCCAATTTGTGCAGCTCTTTCCTTTAATAACCACATGACAGAAAATACATGACGGTTTATTGATTAAAAACGTCCCTCATTAATACCGTCACCTGATAGGATTGCCCTTAGAGCCCTTTAATTTAGAAACATGTGTTGGCAAAACGTCTAATACTAAGTGAAAATTGTAATTACCATTGAATACACATTTGATTAATCCTTTCCAATTTGCAGACATATGTTGATGCATCGGCAGAAAAGGTGTGTTGGAAGCTTTGTGAAAAAAGTGGAACTTGTTTATAAACAATAATTTCACCTTTTGTCACAATTTTTTTAACTTTGTCCAATATTGCTATAGTTTAACTATTTGTATTTAAAGTCGTCTGCTGCTTATGTTTTCGTATGTGGGTAATTTCACATCTAGTGAAAATTATAACACCTGGAAAATAAAAGTACCATTGTAAACACTATCAAGATGACATTGATCAGTTGGAAAGAATGTGTTGAATTTATTTTACTAGTTGTCTATTTTGATTGTACTTCATAACTGTTAGTACTGGCAGAGGATGAATTGTTGTCATGGTTATTAGTTAGATATATATGTAAAGTTAAAATGATGAAATAAATAGGCTCTGCATAGTGACAATGTTAATCCTTTCCCACATATAGCAGTTTCTGACACCATTGTGGAAAAAGGATAAATTGCTCATAATGAGAGATTTCTCCATTTGCCACAATTTATTTTTTCATAACCCATGAAGGTCGCTAAACCTATTGGAGTCACCGTTTTGGTTATGTAAAAAAGTATAAAAGAGACGAAAAACATGGACTGAAAATTATTGTCGTCTTTTTAATCATTTTTTTTTTAAATCGATATTTAAGATCATAAAAGTACTGTGTTATTTTCGTGTGAATTAACATGTGTACGAAAAAGTTAAAAATAAAATAAAATGTATACGAAACATGCTTTCCCGTTCGTCGAAAAAGATGACAGCATTAGACTACTACGCCCGAACCACAGGTGCCCGGCGCATAATCCGCTCACTTTACATATAATATATAGAAAAGGTAAATAACTCCGAAAAAGAGCCTCGCCGACACGCTCACTTCAAAGTTATTTCCTATTCTTAATACTTAATATATCGATACAAATCGAGCGGCAATCAGTAGCAGAGTTATTTTCCTTCAATAAAATACCCTACATTATGTCCTGAAATGAGGAATCGAGCCGAAGCGGCGAAAAGTTTCGAGAATTTTTCAACAAAACGCTTACTCGGAACAGTAGACGTTACAGTGAACGCGAGTTTCAGGCCAATAATCACCGGATTAAGATGAAATGGCACGGTTTTCACCGAAAAACTGACTGGTATTTCACGAATCAACGTTTTAGAAGGTCATTTCTACTCAATCGGGAGAACAATACTTGTTCACAGGCAGTACAACACCTTTTGTTTTCCTCGGACTCTCTCAAATCTTTCAAATATCGGCCATGATAATTTATGCTAAACGTCATTTTCTTACGGACTGTTTGATTGGCCAGTTGAAACACACCTCCAAAGGTAATCATATTCATACGCAAGTACATTTTAAGAAAGTAAACACGCGCAAAGTTTGTTGCCTTTTACACTGTGGTGAGAAACTTGTCTAAATAACTCACTATGATCGTTAACTGGTAATAATATTTTGAATTTCATCTTTTTTACAGTTATAGATCTATATTTTATTTAGTTTTAAACTTTATAATGTTAGTTTTCCAAAAAGCTATTGCCTGCTGGCTGCTCCTTGACCCTTTACTCTTGTTATGTATTGGTGAATACTTGGATGGTTAACCCTTTCCCTCATATAGACACTTTCTGATGCATCTGCTGCAGAAGACTTTGAAAACATTGTGAAAAAAGGAGAAATTGCTCAAAATCATTTGCATTTTCTTTATTTGCCACAATTTTTCCCACTCCATTTGATAGTAAGCAGTGTTGGCAAAGTATTGACCGCCTGGCTGCTCCTTGACCCTTTACTCTTGTTATGTATTGGTGAATACTTGGATGGTTAACCCTTTCCCTCATATAGACACTTTCTGATGCATCTGCTGCAGAAGACTTTGAAAACATTGTGAAAAAAGGAGAAATTGCTCAAAATCATTTGCATTTTCTTTATTTGCCACAATTTTTTCCACTCCATTTGATAGTAAGCAGTGTTGG
This sequence comes from Serripes groenlandicus, assembly GCA_031761405.1. Lineage (NCBI taxonomy): Eukaryota > Metazoa > Mollusca > Bivalvia > Cardiida > Cardiidae > Serripes > Serripes groenlandicus. The sequence continues at coordinate 64,460,194 of JASEVX010000005.1, read as the reverse complement.
CAAAGTATTGACCGCCTGGCTGCTCCTTGACCCTTTACTCTTGTTATGTATTGGTGAATACTTGGATGGTTAACCCTTTCCCTCATATAGACACTTTCTGATGCATCTGCTGCAGAAGACTTTGAAAACATTGTGAAAAAAGGAGAAATTGCTCAAAATCATTTGCATTTTCTTTATTTGCCACAATTTTTTCCACTCCATTTGATAGTAAGCAGGGTTGGCAAAGTCTTGACCGCCCAGGTTTTCCCGGGCTGAAAAGACCCGGGTTTACCCGGGCTGGGCAATACTCCCTGAAATGTGCAGTACTGGGCAATACCGGGTAATATGATTTGTTAAGCTTGAGCAACTGGTTCACCATTCAATTTTTCTTTTCCTCTCAACATTCTATAACAGAATACAAGTTTTGCACATTTTTTCTTTGCTTTGCAACTTTCTTTGTACCATACTAGGCTATATAAAAAAAAATCCAAATTGGATCTTTCGGTTTCATGTTTACAGTTTAACCAAATCAAACAGAATGGGAATCTACATGTATTAATTTTAAAGAAAGAACTGTTCACAATTGTTCATGTCCATTCAAATAATGTATGATTTAGATTTTAATGACCAATACTCACTCAGATTAATACAGAATCTAATAAGGGCCTTAGGCAGAGAATTATAAAACACTTCTTTATTGAAGTTTTAACTTTACAAAACAAGTAAAAAATACTAGCATTTCATATTGCCCAGTATTACCCAGTATTGCCCAGTAAAACCCGGGTTTTCCCAGTATTGCCCACTGGGCTGGGCAATACTCATAAAACCCGGGTTTTTGCCAACCCTGATAGTAAGACAATCATATATTAGAGCTGCTCAAATTACAAACATCCAGTGTGCAAATTAACTAAGTAACACTTTATTTGGAATTCATGGATTACACCAGCGTATACCCCGACAAAAGGGTACCTGACCAACCATGCATAGTACAGTCAAATAACCTTCATTGATGTTTCTTCCTTCTTTTTCTCCTATTGTCAGAGGGAGAGGTATCACACGAGGGACAATACCACGCCTCTTCTTTTGGTTCCTTGTGAATTCCAACACAATCCCTGAAGGATAGAAAATATTCTGCTAATAAAAGAGTTTCAAATGCTTTTTGATTTGATTTTCAGATTATTCTTTACACATAAAGATGCAAACACTACTATGCACTGCAAAAAAAGTGATATCAGTGCTATCCTGCTTTTAAGTGGAGTCAATGAAATGAACTTAATTTAAAAAGTTTTGAACATAGTCAGGCCAAGATTGATTGTATGGTGTTTTACGCCGCTCTTAACAGTTTTCAGTTATATCACAGCATTTTCTGTACTACTGGTCCATTTATTCTGACACCAGCGAGTCAGTCGTAAAGCTAACCCCACAACCCGGATTGTCAATGAGGGAAAGCCATTTTTAAAGTCTTTGGTATGACCTGACCAGGGCTCAAGCCCGCGACCTCCCGCTCTCAAGGTGGACCTGGCCAAAATGGGCCTTTGATATTTGGTATGCAGCTTCATCTAGTGGACCTCAACCAAGATTGTTCAAATTATAGCCCTGGGGTCAAAATTGACCCCTCCCCGGGGGGGGGGGGGGTCACTTGTTTTACATAGACTCATATAGTGGGAAGACTTTAAAAATCTTCTTGTCAAAAAGTAGAAGTTTAATTAAATCAGGTGAGCAATATTATATAGGTCCATCATGGTCCTATTGTTTAATTTAGGAACTTCTGTTTTGAAAAGTGTTTACAGGATGTAAAAATATTGCCTCATCTTATATGGAGTATTCAAAGAGAAAAAATCAGGTTGCCAGTGCATTGCTAGGGTGCATCTTATACACAAGGGCATCTTATTAGTTAGTTATGGTATGCTTATTTTCTCAAGGGAATTTTACTGCTGACCATATTTAGAAATGTTGATACCTTTTCTCATGTATAAATCATACATAAGTCCTTTTCTCTTCTTTTTTCTGTGTTTTTTCACCACATTTGGGAAGGGGTCAAGAACTGGGCAGAATATATGTGTTGACTGAAATCTTATTTATTTGTAATGAGCATTACCTAAATGTTTCATAGAAACACAAACTGTTTAAAAAATACAGTGTCTTTGATATCCAAGTGAGTGTTTTAGGCATGCCATGTCCCCTTGTTCAATGAAATTAGTTTAAGAACTAAAATGCAGTATTTTTATAAACATTGTTTACTTACCAATGGAACCACTCATCACATATATCACAGCCTATCATTTCTTCTGACCCATCATCTTCAACACCACATTTTGGACATATCCAAACCGTTTCACCTGCATCATTCTGGAATGAAAATAAAAGTCATAACATGAGCTGTGTTGACATTAAAAGTTCTCACTGAAGGCAAAATATCCTGTAGTAGAATGAAATACATTTTATGAAACACAAGTAATCTAAGAAATGTACATTAAATACTTAAGGCATCAATGAATGTATCACTTTGTAAAGGTGAACTAAATTTAAATCAAAGTATAAACAGTAAATTAAAGTGCCTTTTTTCACTAAAAAAATATGGTCAAAGTTTGTTGATTGTACAGTGTTTTACACCGCTTTCAACAGTTTTCAGTTATATCATGGCGTTTTCCTGGGTAAATTACCAGTACTACTGGTCTATTTATTCTGACACCAGCAAGTCAGTTGTAATGCTAACCCCACAACCTTGAGCCAAGGAGGGAAAGCTACTATTACCATCTTTAAAGTTTTTGGTATGACCTGACCGGGACTCGAACCTGCGCACTCCCAGACTCGAGACGGACGCTCTACCACTGAGCCACTGGTTAATCACCTCGCCATGAAGTCTTTATAAGCGTTGAATCATTTTTCTTGGTAAACTGGAAATTTAGGTGCCATTGCCCGTTCAGTTTGCATTGTTTACTAAGTGGTAAAAATTGCCCCTTTACATGGGTTTTCAAAATAGGTTTTTAGTTACAACCGTTTCACACCAAGCCCGCGAAACGGTCAATCATTCTTAAGAAACAAGAAAATTGGATGTTATAAAAATCAAAAAGATTATACACATACCAAATATGAGTATTTTTCAGCTTTTTCTGTCTTTTTTCTATGTGGAGCTAAAGACCTTTTCTTGCTCTGAGATGAAGACTTTTTCTGCTTAACAGTGTCTGATTTATTCATAGATGTATCTGGTGCTGTAGATGTAGACGCAATCATTGTGTTTGTAGATGAAGACTCACTCTGTGTAACCTTTGAGATTTTTTCAGCCTTTTTCTGCTTACTAGTGTCTGATTTATTCACAGATGTATCTGGTGCTGTAGATGTAGACGCAATCACTGTGTTTGTAGATGTAGACTCACTCTGTGTAACCTTTGAGATTTTTTCAGCCTTTTTCTGAAGTTTCTGTTTTGACACCTGGATTTGTTTTCTATGAGCCATTGTTTTTTCCACATGATATCCTGATTTTAAATCCTTTCTGAATTGATTGAAAAAAACCATCAAGTACTTTTTTATCACATTTTCATACAATTTGCCAACATAAATTGCTTGTTTTTCCTTGTTTTGAATAAGTGTTTGCACATAAGTTGAATCATCACATAGATTTCGCAAGACAGCTTCAGAGAATAATCCTTTCAGATGAAGGTTTGATACTGTGTCAGATATGCACACATTGAACAAGTCCTGTTTGTAAATGTTAAGACTTGAGCTGCTTAGTTTAGACAGTGCTAATTTCGTTAATTCTATGAAGAAAATGTACATTTCATCATTTGTGTTTGTCAGTGATCTGGAAACATTTTGCTTTCTACTGATTTCAACAAGAGAGCTTGGATGATCTGTAACAATTGAAGAGTAGGTGTCATCTTCTTTGATGTTGTTGAGAAGAGCTAGTGCATACTTGCAGTCATCAAATATCTCTTGTGATTCCTTAGTCGTTTTGAAGCAATGATTATTTTTCTGTTTTGAATAGGAATGCGTCACCTTTGCAATGCAATATCCTCCCACATAACGGATCTTAGCTTTTGATGGTTCTGTCACATACCTTTGTTTAATAATACAAGTTTCTGAGGCACATAGATTTGTTTGTTGCTTCAGGAGATATTTTCTGACAGACAAATGAGCCCGAAAACAAACGCGCATGTGATCATCAGAGCAATTTTCATTGAATATGGAGAGGCAGTTCATTTTATATTCTACACTAGACAGGTGCTTCATTATACCTTTGTAGAACACAACTAAGTCTTTTGACTTCACTGCTCTTGGCTCTGAAATATGTAGATCGTCCAGCAGCTTTGATACTACTAAAAACTCTTTTTTGAAGAAGACCACCATCTTTCTTTCATTTAAACCATCAACTATTGTGTTAATGCTGCACTGTGTTGAGGATAATTCAATTTCGTGTTTGAAACTCTGTATAATTTCACGGGTCTTAAAATCTTCGGGCAAAGTGAAATTGTGTGCTTCTTCATCTTGTAAGTTTAAACATTTTATCAAGTTATCAAAGTCCTCATCAAACACTTCACTACTGTTTACCTCAGTGTCCTGATTTACATCTGTTGCAGTACACGAAATGTCCCTCTGTGTGAATATTGCCAATTCTTCCTCTTCAACTTGCCTGAAATTTAATAGTAGTCCTGTAATTTATAAGCAAACTTGCTATAGCACTCAATATAATAACATCATCAGAAAATTTTAAATGTTGTCTGCTTAAACAAGCATCATATGAAATATTTGAAAAATCTGAAGGCATCATATTGACAAAAGTGTTGAAAACAACAATAAAAGGTGAAATTACTGGTTTTTAGCAATTTCGCCTTTAATTTCAAAAGTCGTCTGCAACAGGCGTTATATGGCGCTTGTGTGATGTTGTTGTATGATGTTTAACGCTGCTTTCAACAGTTTTTTATTTATATCATGGCGTTTCATGGGAAAGATACCAGTACTACTGGTCCATTTATTCTGACACCAGCATGTCTGTCGTAATGCTAACCCCACAACACCGAGCGCAAAGGAGGAAAAGCCACAACTTCAATTTATAAAGTCTTTGATATGACCCGACCAGGGCTCGAACCCAAGACCTCCCGCTCCCGCTCTACTTGTGTGAAGTAATGGGTTAAGTAATTATATTTTTTTTCATTCTATGTAGATATATATATATAGGGGGTTGGGAGGGAAATTGTCTTCACTTGCAAGACACTTCAATTCAATTGCTTATCATATATGTTTATATCTACACTTTTTATGTTAAAGGTTACTATCAAGACTGAGCTATGGTGAAGGGTCAATTGATATAAGAAGACTTCATGATGAATACAAGTTTGAATGCATTGAATGTGGTTTTAAAAATCCAGTTGGAATGAGATCTTTTTCGGAGCACCTGCAGCATATTTTTCACAAAAGTAAAATGAAACGCAAATTAAATGAAAAGTATAACTCAACTGTGTATACTGGTATAATTGTAAAACCTATAGTACAAAACCCCCCAGAAGACTTCAGTTCTGTCAGCTGTCACATACAGAAATATTCTGTGTTTGTGTTAACAGGGTCTGATTTAGTGCAAGTTACATGTGAACTGAAAACTGGTATATTTTCTAATGGAATTGAATTGAAAAAGAATGTGACTTTCAAAAGTGATGGCAGCTGGCAACTTGAAATAGCAGGTTCTTTAGTAAGTGTTGAAAATTTAGGAATTGACAGCACTTATCAATTAAATGAAGATGGAGTGTCAGTGATATGTGATATTGTCAAAAGAGTTGGTTTGTGTTTTGGTATTGTGGTCTGTAGGACTACCTCTGTTAGTCGTTTTCATGTACTTGAAAATTGGCAGAATAAATCATCAAAAAAAGAAAGAAGGCTGCGATCTTTGTCGTGCAATAGGGTTATTGCATTCAATGCAAAATGTGAAACATGTAAGATATGTCAAAAGATGACTTTCTCCACTGTAACCTCTTCAGTACTAACAAAAGAAAACAGCAAAGAAAATGTGCCTACAACTTGTAACAAAGTGTCAACAGAAGACTTTAAAAGACTTATTCCAAACGCTAGTAATGAAATGCTAGAGCTTTTGATGGACCAATATAAAAATTCAAGCAGGCATCCTTCAGGAAGAAGATGGAGTAAAACTATTATTTCAGTCTGTCTTCAGTTGTTCACCAGAAGTCCCCATGGGTATGAGGCATTAAGGGCTAGTGGCATTCTTATATTGCCTTCCCCACCACTTCTTATCTTGTATAAAAATATTGTTAAACAAGACACTGGCTTCAATAAAAATGTTTTTCAGTGGATGTTTCAAGAAGCTAAACAAAGGGGTCTGCCACTGAGTGGCTGGAAAGGGGGTCTTATATTTGATGAAATGTCTATCCAGTCTGATCTACAAATACAGAAATCAGGAGACATTATTGAGTTAAACGGTTTTGCAGACATTGGTGAAGAAGGAAACATGTGCCATACCCTTCGAACTGGTGCTGATAAGATTAAATTAGGAACACATATACTTCAACTGCTATTTGTAGGACTTACAGGTTTCAGATTTCCCGTTGCACATTTTGCAACTGACCAGATTCAGGGACCAGAATTGTACACTGTGTTCTGGGAAGCTGTAGATTTAATTGAATCATATGGCTTTAAGGTATTATATACTTGTATGGATGGTGCCCAGTGCAACAGGGTCTTCATGCATATAAATCTAACAGATTCAATTGGTTTTACCTCAACAAATCCATGTAATGGTGGTAAAATGGTTTTCACAATGGACTTCTCTCATGTCATAAAGAAGATCAGAAACAATATTATAAAAAGTGGTAACCAAACTGAAAAGGGGTTTACAAGGAACCTTACTCTCCCAAATGATACCAATGGGCAGTGGCAAATGTTTCGTGATGCCTTCCAATGGGATCAACAAAACTGTCTCTCGCTCAACCGGAAACTGACACATGAACATTTATATCCCTCTACACAGGAGAAAATGAGAAATCATTTAGCTGAGGAAGTACTCAATTCTGAAATGGTAACCCTAATGACAGAATACAAGTCTTCACTTGGTGATAAAGGGGCTGTTTTAGATGGAGTCATTGAATTTTTAGAACAGACATCAAAAATTAATAGTCATATTTAGAGATAAAAGGCCGATTAAACATCTCAATGACTCAAGACTGAATGAATTGCTTCAGGTGTGCAACTGGTTTAAACGGTGGAAGGAATGGGCTGACTCTTTAAATACAAAAGCTAAATACAGAAATATTATGTCCTTGCAATGCCACGAAGATATACAGTCATGTGGTATGGGGTTTATTGAACTTTGTAAAGAAGCAATATTAGCTGATCCACTGGCAGAAGTTACCCCAGCATTAATAAACTCGGATGTAGTTGAAAACCACTTCAACCAGCAAATGTCTACATATCATGGAGCTTCCACTAACCCAAATATCTTAGAATACAGTAGAGCTCAAAACAGCATAATTCTGGGGCAAACTATGATATCAAAGAAAGCTAATGCTATGAGAGCAAAGGAGGTCACAAAACCATACTGTGTTGCGAACAGGCCTAACTTGAAGAGAAAGTCAACTACTACAGTTAAAAACAATGATCTGAAAAATATAACAATCCGCCTATGAAAGGTAAATATGATGTAATTTTAGCTTCTACTTATTTTTGGGTCCTTGCAGCTATAATGAGAAGTCAAACATTTTTAAGCAAAACATTGCCTGAATGAAATAAAAATATATATTTTAGTTACTTTTCTCAACACAAAATATGCTGTAAAAAGCAACTAGGCCGATATTGAATATACAAGAATGCCATGATGGCCCTTATATCAAAGAGGCACTGGAACTTTAACACTTCTATATCCCAGTTTCAACATCATATAATATGAAATTAATTTGTTTCCATATCAAGTCTATAATTTATGCAAGTTTATTTACCTGACTTGGTTGCGACAACATGTTTGTTCTTCAAGCAGAACTTCACTTGCTTCCTTTATGAACATAGTGACTTCCATAGGCTGCTGTATGCACACTTTTGGGTGGAAGTTAATCATTCGCAGTCCATGTGATGTTTTACAGCGAGACATAGCCACTCCCAGCTGGCCTGGTTGAAAAATGTGTTTACAGTCCACTTCCACTCTGAAAGTGTTATATAATGATCTTACAATTAATACAAGATTGTACCAGCAATTCTTTCTCCATTCTTAATTAATCAATCATGGTAAAAAGCAAATATAGACTAGTTTGTTATCTAAGTTTATCACCCAGAAAACCAACATTTTATCAAACAAATATTTTGAAAATTAAATTAAAGATCAGAAATTAATTTAATTTTTCAGTATTAATCAGTTTTTATAGGATAACATTTTACTTCACTTTGAGAAAGCTTGCAAATATCCTAATTCAGCTGAAGACAGATATATATTGGCAAAAATCTCAGATAATCTAATAATAAAGAGTGTACATTGTCTAACATGTAACCACTTATCTTGTTCTACATTGGTCACTTAAGCATACAAAATTCATTATTGTCAAAAATAGATTTATTGTTTACTCACCTAATCAATATTTGCAGATAATCTTCAAGAGCAATGTCAAAATAGAAGAAAGATTACAATTTTTACCATTACATATCTTCCTTGTGAAGAAATGTTTTATGAATGCCAAGTAGAAACTACCATACTAATGTAAGAAAGATGCAAGTGGACAAACCTCTCAAGAGTCATCCCCTGTGCTTTGTGAATTGTGAGGCCAAATGCTGGTTTCAAGGGATACTGTTCTCTGCAGGCCACTACACAATTTTCCTGAGGACTGAAAACTATGGAAATAAAATAATATTTTATTATACTGAGAGTCAGCCTAGGTGGCGCAGTGGTTAGCGCACAGGAATCAAAATCAAGAGGTATCTGGTTTGAATCCTGGTCGGGGGACAAACTTCTTTTCGACTTTTAACTAGTCTCTCACCTCTAAACTATGTGAGAAAGCAGTCAGTGGCTTGGAAAGAATGTTGTGTTTGTACTGGTGCGAGAAAGCCAGAAAACATGGGTAGGTGCACTGACCGCCGTGATATGACCAAAGATGTTAAAAACGGCGTTAAACACTAATAAATATATATAAAAAAAAAATACTGGGACTACTGTTACAATATTATTACATTATTATATGATCATAAATCGAGGGCTTGATGCAAGACTATTCTAACTACATCTTGTACAAAATGTAGTAAAAATAGTCTTGCACCAAGCCCATGAAATGTAGGGATGTTATCATACAACTGATATAATTATTTATTTAATCATTTATTCATAAATTTTGTCAGCCTGCTTTTCTTTTTTAACTTAAGAAGAGTTAATATTATTGACTTGATATAACTGGCAGTAGTTAAAATATATGTATATATATGCATTACAGAAAAAGAAACAAAATATTATTCAAAGTGAATCAAAATAAAGTAACATAGTTAACGCACCTTCAAAATTAAATTTCTGTACTCGTGTTGTTTTCTTTATACTTTTAAAATTTATGGTTGGACCATCTTCATCTATATTTATAACTTCACCACATAAGCCATTCACAAGTCTCTCTGACAAGTTTCTCAACAATATTACTGGTAAGCCCATTTTCAACCAAAGGACTTTTGGCACAATCAGTTTTCCTAGTTGATTCAGGTTACCAGAATCTGTGGATTTCAATTTGTGAAGTAGTCCTGGCATCTTCACAATTTCATTCCTGTTATAATCATCTACTAAATCATTTTTAGCAAATAACTTGAAAACATGTTCGTTACACTCTGGTAGTTCTCTGTCAAGTGTTTTAATAAACTCCACTGTCTCCTCCTTCAATTTCCCACCAGATGACACATCCTTTATTGATTGGATAAACAAAGGATCACACTGTCTAATTATTTCAGTTAAAGTTATTCTGTGAGGAAAAACCTTTCTAAAAAGCTGATCTTCAAAACAGTATTTCCCAGCATCCAAATATCCACTGTTCTTTACCGGCCTCAGCTGATGAAAGTCTCCACTAAATATTAGTTGAATTCCCCCTGTTATTCTGTCTTCATGTTTCAATGAGAGTACTGATAAAAGAGACTGAAATGTTTTCATGCTTATCATAGAACACTCATCTACCACTAAAGTATCAATTCCTTTTATTCTTCGAAGGACACTTTCATGTTTCACACTGTTTGCTATAACATTTCCAATTGTCTTTGGATCAAACCTGCCATCAAGTAATCCAGCAAACTGATGCAGTGTAGAAGCCTGTAAGATGTAAGACATATATTATAAATTCATATTTTTCTCACTTTTCAGCTCTGTGACAATAGGAAACCCACCAGATAAGAACTACAATGAACAATACAAGAAAGATAAAATTATCATGGTGCAATTTTAGGAAATATATAATTCAACAGAATGGATTTTGTTCTCAGAACACTGTTCAGTGATGTGAAATGTATAACATAATGTGAGGGAGAGTACAAAATAGTTGTATTAGTTCATTGTTATGGAACTTACATTTAAAACATTCTTTCAATGAATGGACTGTTAACTACCCAAATAATGTTATGATAGGTAAGTAAAATTGTACAGACTAAGAGATTCTACATTTCATATTTATTGATAGACTTCTAGAAACAGACACTTTTACTATTGCAGTTGTAACTGGATAACCAATGTGACAACAAAAAGCTTTGTTGTTAATGTTGTCTGTAAGATATATGCTACTTGATGTAAGGGTATTTTATTATTTTATTTTTTTACATTAAATGGCAAGGCCTAATCAGCATAATCAAGGAAGAACTTCTCATGGTTTACTTAATGTGGGGTTGTTCTACATTTTTCTGTCAATTCACTAATGATTTCATGAATGAACCCTTTCCTCCATATAACAAATCTGCATCAGATTTAGGCAATAATATTGAAAATCTCTATATATAAAAGTTGTACTATTGGAAAGAGTTGAGAACATTGTGACCAAAGGGGAAATTACTTGTTTTGAGCAATTTCTCCTTTTGCCAAAATGTTTTCAAAAGTTGTCTGCTGCAGAGGCGTCAGAATTTGTCTATATCAGGGTAAGGGATAATGGTAATACACTAGTGATAGAATGAATACTACTACAAAGCAATAGTGACTTCATAATAATGACCATACACTTATGATTAGATAAATTAACCTTTTCCCTTATTCAGTAAATCAGCAGCAGTCAACTTTGAAATGTTTTGCCAAAAATACAGAAAAGCTTGATAAATGCAAGAATTATAGGTAACCGTAGTAATTGCTGGTTTATCTCAATGTTTTCGAAAGTTGTCTGCTGCAGAGGAATCAGAAAATGGTCTATATCAGGGCAAGGGTTACTTAATACTTTCCTAAATCAAATTTGCAACAGATGAATTTGAAATGAATGTGGAAAATCTATATAAATAAGTGTTATTTTTGAAGAGTTGAAAACATTGTGGCAATAATCCTTTTGCCACAATGTTTTCAAAAGGCTGCAGAGGCATCAGAAACTACTACATAAGTGACATTATAGTTGGTCATACACTAGTGCTTTTATGAATAGAAAAACTAGAAAAACATTTATAAGTGACTTCATAGTATCGAATAATCACAAATGACAGACATTAGCACCTTTATAAACAAAAAAATGTTAAAGTTGATATTAAACCCTTTGTTAAAATTGCTTTAATTAGCCCCTTCATAAAAATGTCAATCTATGGCTTGTGAGTTTGAATCCTGGCTCGGTGAATTGTCTTTCCGAAGTTTTACAATAGTCAATGTGACAGGCATCATTTAGCTCCCACCATTCGGCTATGTCTATGTGGAAAATCAGTGACAGTTGCTTGGAACGATTGTTGTGAAAGTACTGATGTGAGAAAACTAGGAACACCATGATTAAGTGAACTGGCTGCAGTGATATGACTGGAAAATTATTGAAAATTGCTTTACAAAAATCAATCAACCAGATTTAATTAACTAGTCTCAATTCTAATCAAAGAGGTCGAAATGTCACACCAGGCAAAGGGTTAAGTACGGTTTCTGTCTAAAAACAAATATGCTGAAATCTTGATTTACTTTATGGCCTATAATAAATAAACAAAAGAATAAAGAACCTGCAAATCTGCGTTGTAGATCTGACACGCAATTCCAGTGGAACAGGTCAGCGCTACCACCTTTCCTTCGCCCCTCAATTTCCTTACTATCGTGGAAAGCGTAACTGATTTGCCAGTACCAGCACATCCCAATAAAATGAAATTATGACCACTCAGAGCTAAATCAACTGCCTCTTTTTGTTGCGCGTTGAGGAAAACGGGGAAAACAATATCTGTCATATTTTCCCGCAATGATGTCAAAATAAGGACACTCCTCCGTACATAATAACGGACATAATAACCAGCCAATCAAAACACGTTTCACAAAAACTTACCTTCCAATCGGCTAGTTCCGACAACTCAATGATACTCAAGGGAAATCGCCGAGTTGATCCAATTGTTAAGAGGTTAAAGGTCACAGGAAAGTAGTTCCGTTTATCATGGCCGATATTTGAAAGATTTGAGAGAGTCCGAGGAAAACAAAAGGTGTTGTACTGCCTGTGAACAAGTATTGTTCTCCCGATTGAGTAGAAATGATCTTCTAAAACGTTGATTCGTGAAATACCAGTCAGTTTTTCGGTGAAAACCGTGCCATTTCATCTTAATCCGGTGATTATTGGCTTGAAACTCGCGTTCACTGTAACGTCTACTGTTCCGAGTAAGCGTTTTGTTGAAAAATTCTCGAAACTTTTCGCCGCTTCGGCTCGATTCCTCATTTCAGGACATAATGTAGGGTATTTTATTGAAGGAAAATAACTCTGCTACTGATTGCCGCTCGATTTGTATCGATATATTAAGTATTAAGAATAGGAAATAACTTTGAAGTGAGCGTGTCGGCGAGGCTCTTTTTCGGAGTTATTTACCTTTTCTATATATTATATGTAAAGTGAGCGGATTATGCGCCGGGCACCTGTGGCCCGAACCTAAATTTTGACTGTAACGTAGCCAAAGAAGGACGTGACGTCATCTCCATAACACGTCACGTAATACGTTATCTTGGTGTTACGTCAAATAGAGCGACGTCGTTTCCCGCAAAAAAAATGCTTACATCATGAAAGATCCTAATTTCCTATACATGAGCTATAGATTCACTCATACAAAGTATAACGATTTGTTATAACCAAACAGTGTGGCAAAAGGAAAACTTTCTCACAATGACAATTGTCCCTTTGGCGACGATCTTTTCCCAAGTCTTCTGCAGCAAAAGGCGCCAGAAACCTTATTTACTAGAGAAAATGTTTAGCAGAAATGTGACCCCTTACATAATTTGTTCCAGTCATATCGACTAGTTGAAAAAGGCTGTCTCCAGGTGGCATAGGAAAAGGGCTGATATATTTGCTTCTTTACCATAAAGCAGGTGATCGATTAAGGATAATCTTGGCTTTCATGTTAAACCTCGTTCACTTGATTTTCTGATAGTCTTTAATTTGTTATTTTCTGTTCGAAATAATAGACGACAGCAATACGAATTCCGAACATGTTTTGATCATGCATTCAACATGACATAAACATTATTATCTTCCAGTCAATTTCTTATAAATCATTTGTTATGGCCAAAGTATGCTCTTTAATTTTTGTTTACAATCATCTTACGTTTTTTCGTAAATAGGTAGCACCTAAAGATACATAACTTTCATATATAGAGAGATTTCATATACGGTGTAAATGTTATCACATGTGTCTGTTGCATATTTGTTTAATGTGGAGAAGGGTTAAATTACAATTAAGACATTAATATTTACAAAAGAGAAGAAATTGAATGCTTTAATGGGTATATTTTATTGATATTTTAAATGATGTTTTACACTGCTTTCAACAGTACTTAAGCTATATCATGGCATTTCCGGGGTTATTTTCTACCAGCATATTTATTCGGACATTGACGGATACATCTTAATGCTATCTCTGCAATCCTGAGCACCATGGAGTGAAGCAATTAGTACATGTTTTATTAAATATTTCGAAAAACCCGACCAGGGATTGAACCCTGGTGTCCAGCGCTAAAATGGGACGCTCCAACCACTGCACACTAGCGGCAGCGGAATAGATATATGTTTGATGATGTTTATCAACTCAGATATGACAGACATTGTTTATGAATATGAAATTTAGAATAATGACTTACATTAATGAACCCATAACGCATTATGTTGGTTTTACTTTCTGAAAATGCATTATCTTGTAGAATAACAAAAAAAAGATAATGACAGTTGTAAACAATGCACAGTTACACAGATTGATCTGGTACTGCACTGTTCTCAAACAGTCAAATCAAACATTATTGAAGTCCTTTTACCCAACTTGCTATACATACTCAAAAGTTAGCTTTTCTTGGGCACTGCCCTGTACACATGCTATGACATTATTTTTTTTGTATGTGTTTTTGACTTAATATAGTGTAAAATATTGACAAATGTAATAACATGTTTATTCTGTATTAAAAAGTGTGTATGCCATTTTGGATTTAGTAGGATAGTGCTATAGTGTATTATGTTTGGAAGGTGTTAGTGATAACCATGTTGTAGGTTAAACTGACTTAACCATTCACCTGATATCAATATATTTAGATAGGTCTTTGTCAAATTTAATCCAGAACAAATTGAAATCATTTTTGAATAAATATATCGCCCCTTTTTGTGCTTTTTCTTCTTTTCCTACAGTGATGAGTGTGTTGTTTGCCTTGCTAGGGAAAATACTAGAGATCAGTCATTATATCAGTTCATCCATCATTATTTCACTTACAGACATAATGGCAGGTAACAACACATTGTGTTCTTAAAACACAAGTTTATTTTGCAAAGGTACCCTAAGTGGTCTGTTTCAGCTAAATCGTTAAACTGTTGTTAAAACAATTTTGTTCTGATCACATGAAATTTCATTGTTTTTCCACTATTTTAGATTTAATTTATTTAAGTTTTATGTTTCCGTCCAATTTTGATCACTTGGGCAAAAGGCCTAATGTGTTTTCTGATCACTCTATGTCCGTCGTTGTCGTCAGGGTTCTATGTCGTTAACTTATAGCTTTAAACACAACATGTCCTGCTAAACCGCTTGACCAATTTCAACCAAACTGATCCTTTGTTGGTCCTCTTTCAAACTAATTATATATAGAACTTTGGTTGCTACGGCATCAAAAAGGAGGAAAATGGCTAGTCTTTGAAATTATTCTCCTGCAAATTCGCTTATCAGATTCCAATGTAACTTGATATAAATGTGCTTTGGGTGACTCTCTACAAAACCATGGCAGCCAGGCGGAATCAGAAAATGAGGCAAAATTTCAATTTTTTGAAAAAATCCATTATTATGAAAGTGCTTGTCTGATTTCAAAATAGATATGTAGAACTGTTCCTTTAGTAACCATTTACAACTTTTTTCAGTAATAATGATTGGTTGAAAGACAGGTGTCATCAGAAGATGGCTAGAACTAACATTAAACTTCCATTGACATCTCATCATCTGCTGCACCAATTTCAACCAAACTAAATAGGAATGTTACTTTGGGGTCCTCTTTCAAAAGTGTTAAAAGATATGAAATATATACACAACTAAGGTTGCTGTGCACCGGAAAAGGAGACAAATGACATAAATTCTTATCGTCTCAATCAGGCCGCCAGACGACATCAAAAAAGGGGTAAAATGACAAAACTTCTATTCTTATTAAAGTGTTCGTCTTATTTCAAGATAGTTTAGCAGAAATATTCTTTAGAGACACTGTAAATAATTTATTTAAGCTATAATGATTGGTTAGAAAAGAATAGTTGCCAGGCGGCATCAGAAAAGGGGGCAAAATACGTTTAGCTTCAAATGACATCGCCCTAAACCAATGAACCAATATCAACCAAACTTTACACAAATCTTTTTTAGGTGATCCTGTGCCAAATTGTTCGAACATGTAATGCCTTTTTACAAATGTCTTTTACTAACAAGCTGTTTTGTTTGCATTTCATTCCCAATCTTGATAAAAAAAAATCGCCTTAATTAACAGTAGCATTTGCTACTATACTCTAATTCAGGAGATCGAATTAGGTCCATCTTGGCCCTCTATTTATATTTGTTTTTATAAATTATTTTTCTTACTTTTTTTTATATATGTAGTAGTGCTATAGTTACACACTGCTATCAGTGTTATTTACATGTACTCTTTTTAATGGTCAGTTGATCCTTTTGACATAACAAGGAGTTTATAACCAATTTATCATTGTGTTATCTATGATATAATATTTTATTTCTCACAATTATTCTGAAGATAGCTTGATGGACAGTCATTAAAATTATACTCTATGATTGAACAGATTTACTTTGATGTTACAGTATAATTTGTATTGACATATGATGTATAGATGTATTTTTTTTAAGTATAGATAATTTAATTTGTGAAATTTTAGAAAGGAGATGTCTATTATCAGGAACATATATATCTATATTCATGCTACTATGCTTAACTTGTCAGCTGTTACAAGGTTTCTGTGTCACACTGAGAGACAAGTAAAGGAGACAAAGAGATGACATTTGATAGTGTTAAGGCAGTGTTCTCAAAAGTTGTGGACCTTAATTATTATATTAACGAAACAAAGACATAACAAAACAGATATACTTGCTACTGTAAATTTCTGCTTTGTTCAAATAATAACTATACTTTGTATACCATTTATGAGATTTGTTGATGTATTTATTTCTGTAGACTGACCTTTTCCATATAAATATGATTCTTATCTATTACACAGACTCTATTTTTTTATTACATCTAACTCAAACATCATTAAGCTGTACATCTATTGGAAGAGCTTGATCAGCATGTGGCACAAACAGGCTGACCTGCGTCTTCTCTGGTATTATATAGTTGTTCGGACAAAACAATGTCAAGGTCACTCGGATTCCACAGCACCCGAGTGGTTAGCCAGGCAGGGTTCGATGCGTCCCCGATTATATGCCTTCTCGCTTCAATGCCATATCCAAGAAGAGTCACGGAGGAATGCTTTACGTGTATGTTATGCACATATATTAGCTTAGTACTGTTTAGTTACACAGGGATTATGAATAAAAGTGCAATAACCATGGTCTAAATAATAATGCAGAATTAGCGTAACACTTTAACGCAATGAAAAAAGATAAACCAACTGGTGGCTGATTCAGAGGTCAATACTACCTTGCGTCCTTGAATATAAAGGATACGTTTGAATAACGAATAACAGTTAGAAACATCACGAACAGATGTTTATAGCAATGTGTCACGGTATCTAAATATATTGGGATGATTTCCATGTCCAAACGTGTCGCAAGATGTGCAAGCTATTGTGTCGATGGCCTGTTCACAATGTGTCACGAGATATATCAGCTATAATAGCTATTGCCTTTTCGTAAAATGTCACGGTACCTACAGGCTATTGTAGTTATTGCCTAGTCGCAACCTTCCAAAAGTATACGCAAATTATCGTGCTGACGTCATGGTATCGGCAAGCTATTGGTTTGATTGGAGTGTCGTAACATTGCATAAAGCTACTGATTGGATTGTCGTAATGCGTCATGGTATCTCCAAGCTAGTGTAATGTTTGCCTTGTCGCATCATACATGTAATGGTATCTCCAAGCTATGTGGTGATGACCCTGTCGTCACAACGTGGCATGGTATCCGAAAGCCTATGGTTCGATGGCTTTGTCGTAACATGGCATAACGCTATTGATTGGATCGCCTTGTCGTATTGTGTCATGGTATCTCCAAGCTAGTATAATCTTTGCCTTGTCGCATCATACATGTAATGGTATCTCCAAGCTATTTGGTGATGACCCTGTCGTCACAACGTGGCATGGTATCTGACAGCTAATGGTACGATGGCCTTGTCTTAATGTGTCATTGTTCGGCAAGTAATCGGTATGATCGCAACGTGCTATGGTATCTACACACCAATGTAATGATGGCAGTGTCGTTACCTGTCACGTAATTGGTATGCTATAGTGAGGATGGTCTTGTCGAAACGTGTCACCGTATCTGCAAGACACTGTAATAATCACATGCTCGTAACATGTCATATTATTTGTAAGTTATTGCGAAAATGGCATTGTATCACGAAATATGCAAGCTGTTGGGTTGATGGCCTTGTTGTAACGTGTCACATTCTATTCAGGCTATTGTGATTATGACATTGTCGTAACATGTCGAAGTATCTGCAAGTTATTACTATGATAACATTTTCGTTTTTTGCGTGCCTATTATTCGCGATAATCGAGATTGACCAACCCGTTGGTGCACGTATTTCAAACTGATTTCGTGTTGCATAAGGTCCGCTTTCATCGACAGTCTCGACAGCCGGACTTGAAATTTCCCATCAATGTCCCAACTTTGCACCCGTCTTCCTCGCATGTGTCAGGTGGAGGTACAGAACACTGGCTTCAAGTTGCACTCGCTGAAATGGAGATATTTTCCAGCCAAAGCGCCCCAAACTGACTTCGTATAGAATGAGTGTAGTGGAACAGAATTATTCTATTCTGTTCTACGGAACAAATGTCTATACGGCTATTGGGACACAATGTGTTGTAAAATTCAGCGATCTGGGGACAAAGAAATCGGTGAGAACGATTTCGCTGAAATTAGCCACACTTATAGAACTCAATGCGATCTAGGTCTGGGCGTGTTCGTTATATCTGGGGAAAATCTAGTTTCAGAGATTTTTAAGGTTAAAACCCGAAAAATCGACATTTTGACTACATATTTCTGTAGATCTCGCACTAGCGAAAAACGGAATCAGCTAGAGACCTGAAATTCATACTGAAACTTGTCCGAGATCCGGTGCAAACAACGGTGTTTTTAGATTTCTCATACATTCAGTTTGGATTCTTGGAGAAAGCTTTCAATAGGGGTTCTTGATTTTAAAAAAATCTGTGGGCGTGACTAGGAAAGTGACGTCACGTCAGCGGTTGACGTCATAACGTTACAGTGGTGCAGAGGTAGAACGTCGGCCTCTCGTATCAAAGGTCCCTGGTTCGAGTCCCGTGATGAGCGGGTCCTTTTGAGATTTTTCAACACAAAACGGCACGAGTACTGGTTAAGTCTCCAGGAAGCAGACATCGAGTGTGATTAATTTAAGCTTAAAGCTTGTTTCGCAATCGATGTAAAATAAATAAGTTTAAACTAAACTTTGGCGCCAAATCCCGATAATAATGTTCTATTTATCTTTTAGACTTACGGAGATAATTTTGGTGTTGCAAAATACTAGTTTCATCAATTGTTACGTTTTGGATCATGTTAGAATCGAAATAATATATTCAGCATTGTGTGTGGTCGGTTGGTAGTTCGGATGCAATTCTGCTCCTCTCCACTCATTCTATCCCGCGAAACCCTTAAGGTGTCGCCTTTCTAGTATAGAATGAGTGTAGTGGAACAGAATTATTCTATTCTGTTCTACGGAACAAATGTCTATACGGCTATTGGGAAACAATGTGTTGTAAAATTCAGCGATTTGTGGACAAAGAAATCGGTGAGAACGATTTCGCTGAAATTAGCCACACTGATAGACCACAATGCGATCTAGGTCTGGGCGGTTTCGTTATATCTGGGAAAAATCTAGTTTCAGAGATTTTTAAGGTTAAAACCCGAAAAATCGACATTTTGACTACATATTTCTGTAGATCTCGCACCAGCAAATAACGGAAACAGCTAGAGACCTGAAATTCATACTGAAACTTGTCCGAGATCCAGTGCAAACAACGGTGTGTTTAGATTTCTCATACATTCAGTTTGGATTATTGGAGAAAGCTTTCAATAGGGGTTCTTGTATATAAAAAAATATGTGGGCGTGACTAGGAAAGTGACGTCACGTCAGCGGTTGACGTCATAACGTTACAGTGGTGCAGAGGTAGAGCGTCGGCCTCTCGTATCAAAGGTCCCTGGTTCGAGTCCCGTGATGAGCGGGTCCTTTTGAGATTTTTCCACACAAAACGGCACGAGTACTGGTTAAGTCTCCAGGAAGCAGACATCGAGTGTGAGTAATCTAAGCTTAAAGCTTGTTTCGCAATCGATGTAAATAAATATAGAATGAGTGTAGTGGAACAGAATTATTCTATTCTGTTCTATGGAACAAATGTCTATACGGCTATTGGGACACAATGTGTTGTAAAATTCAGCGATCTGGGGACAAAGAAATCGGTGAGAACGATTTCGCTGAAATTAGCCACACTTATAGAACTCAATGCGATCTAGGTCTGGGCGTGTTCGTTATATCTGGGAAAAATCTAGTTTCAGAGATTTTTAAGGTTAAAACCCGAAAAATCGACATTTTGACTACATATTTCTGTAGATCTCGCACTAGCAAAAAACGGAATCAGCTAGAGACCTGAAATTCATACTGAAACTTGTCCGAGATCCGGTGCAAACAACGGTGTTTTTAGATTTCTCATACATTCAGTTTGGATTCTTGAAGAAAGCTTTCAATAGGGGTTCTTGATATTAAAAAAATCTGTGGGCGTGACTAGGAAAGTGACGTCACGTCAGCGGTTGACGTCATAACGTTACAGTGGTGCAGAGGTAGAGCGTCGGCCTCTCGTATCAAAGGTCCCTGGTTCGAGTCCCGTGATGAGCGGGTCCTTTTGAGATTTTTCATCACAAAACGGCACGAGTACTTGTTAAGTCTCCAGGAAGCAGACATCGAGTGTGATTAATTTAAGCTTAAAGCTTGTTTCGCAATCGATGTAAAATAAATGCGCCAAATCCCGATAATAATGTTCTATTTATCTTTTAGACTTACGGAGATAATTTTGGTGTTGCAAAATACTAGTTTCATCAATTGTTACGTTTTGGATCATGTTAGAATCGAAATAATATATTCAGCATTGTGTGTGGTCGGTTGGTAGTTCGGATGCAATTCTGCTCCTCTCCACTCATTCTATCCCGCGAAACCCTTAAGGTGTCGCCTTTCTAGTATAGAATGAGTGTAGTGGAACAGAATTATTCTATTCTGTTCTATGGAACAAATGTCTATACGGCTATTGGGACACAATGTGTTGTAAAATTCAGCGATTTGTGGACAAAGAAATCGGTGAGAACGATTTCGCTGAAATTAGCCACACTGATAGACCACAATGCGATCTAGGTCTGGGCGGTTTCGTTATATCTGGGAAAAATCTAGTTTCAGAGATTTTTATGGTTAAAACCCGAAAAATCGACATTTTGACTACATATTTCTGTAGATCTCGCACTAGCAAAAAACGGAATCAGCAAGAGACCTGAAATTCATACTGAAACTTGTCCGAGATCCGGTGCAAACAACGGTGTTTTTAGATTTCTCATACATTCAGTTTGGATTCTTGGAGAAAGCTTTCAATAGGGGTTCTTGATTTTAAAAAAATCTGTGGGCGTGACTAGGAAAGTGACGTCACGTCAGCGGTTGACGTCATAACGTTACAGTGGTGCAGAGGTAGAGCGTCGGCCTCTCGTATCAAAGGTCCCTGGTTCGAGTCCCGTGATGAGCGGGTCCTTTTGAGATTTTTTTTTTTAAATCTCCAGGAAGCAGACATCGAGTGTGATTAATTTAAGCTTAAAGCTTGTTTCGCAATGGATGTAAAATAAATAAGTTTAAACTAAACTTTGGCGCCAAATCCCGATAATAATGTTCTATTTATCTTTTAGACTTACGGAGATAATTTTGGTGTTGCAAAATACTAGTTTCATCAATTGTTACGTTTTGGATCATGTTAGAATCGAAATAATATATTCAGCATTGTGTGTGGTCGGTTGGTAGTTCGGATACAATTCTGCTCCTCTCCACTCATTCTATCCCGCGAAACCCTTAAGGTGTCGCCTTTCTAGTAAGTTTAAACTAAACATGGGCGCCAAATCCCGATAATATAGAATGAGTGTAGTGGAACAGAATTATTCTATTCTGTTCTATGGAACAAATGTCTATACGGCTATTGGGACACAATGTGTTGTAAAATTCAGCGATCTGGGGACAAAGAAATCGGTGAGAACGATTTCGCTGAAATTAGCCACACTTATAGAACTCAATGCGATCTAGGTCTGGGCGTGTTCGTTATATCTGGGAAAAATCTAGTTTCAGAGATTTTTAAGGTTAAAATTCGAAAAATCGACATTTTGACTACATATTTCTGTAGATCTCGCACTAGCAAAAAACGGAATCAGCTAGAGACCTGAAATTCATACTGAAACTTGTCCGAGATCCGGTGCAAACAACGGTGTTTTTAGATTTCTCATACATTCAGTTTGGATTCTTGGAGAAAGCTTTCAATAGGGGTTCTTGATTTTAAAAAAATATGTGGGCGTGACTAGGAAAGTGACGTCACGTCAGCGGTTGACGTCATAACGTTACAGTGGTGCAGAGGTAGAGCGTCGGCCTCTCGTATCAAAGGTCCCTGGTTCGAGTCCCGTGATGAGCGGGTCCTTTTGAGATTTTTCATCACAAAACGGCACGAGTACTGGTTAAGTCTCCAGGAAGCAGACATCGCGTGTGATTAATTTAAGCTTAAAGCTTGTTTCGCAATCGATGTAAAATAAATAAGTTTAAACTAAACTTTGGCGCCAAATCCCGATAATAATGTTCTATTTATCTTTTAGACTTACGGAGATAATTTTGGTGTTGCAAAATACTAGTTTCATCAATTGTTACGTTTTAGATCATGTTAGAATCGAAATAATATATTCAGCATTGTGTGTGGTCGGTTGGTAGTTCGGATGCAATTCTGCTCCTCTCCACTCATTCTATCCCGCGAAAAAGGTCCTTTTTTATAGTATTGTATGTATACATGGTGCCGAATCCCTGTGGCGAAACCCTTAAGGTGTCGCCTTTCTAGTTAAATGTTATACCGTAATAAATCGAGGGCATCATGAATTTGCACGTTGCAGCTTTAAAAATAAATTGTTGTAGAAATTATTAATTTTATATAGAATGAGTGTAGTGGAACAGAATTATTCTATTCTGTTCTATGGAACAAATGTCTATACGGCTATTGGGACACAATGTGTTGTAAAATTCAGCGATTTGTGGACAAAGAAATCGGTGAGAATGATTTCGCTGAAATTAGCCACATTGATAGACCACAATGCGATCTAGGTCTGGGCGGTTTCGTTATATCTGGGAAAAATCTAGTTTCAGAGATTTTTAAGGTTAAAACCCGAAAAATCGACATTTTGACTACATATTTATGTAGATCTCGTACTAGCAAAAAACGGAATCAGTTAGAGACCTGAAATTCATCCTGAAACTTGTCCGAGATCCAGTGCAAACAACGGTGTGTTTAGATTTCTCATACATTCAGTTTGGATTCTTGGAGAAAGATTTCAATAGGGGTTCTTGATTTTAAAAAAAATCTGTGGGCGTGACTAGGAAAGTGACGTCACGTCAGCGGT
Organism: Serripes groenlandicus; assembly: GCA_031761405.1. NCBI lineage: Eukaryota > Metazoa > Mollusca > Bivalvia > Cardiida > Cardiidae > Serripes > Serripes groenlandicus. The sequence continues at coordinate 64,436,770 of JASEVX010000005.1, read as the reverse complement.
TGACGTCATAACGTTACAGTGGTGCAGAGGTAGAGAGTCGGCCTCTCGTATCAAAGGTCCCTGGTTCGAGTCCCGTGATGAGCGGGTCCTTTTGAGATTTTTCCACACAAAACGGCACGAGTACTGGTTAAGTCTCCAGGAAGAAGACATCGAGTGTGAGTAATCTAAGCTTAAAGCTTGTTTCGCAATCGATGTAAAATAAATAAGTTTAAACTAAACTTGGGCGCCAAATCCCGATAATAATGTTCTATTTATCTTACTTACGGAGATAATTTTGTTGTTGCAAAATACTAGTTTCATCAATTGTTACGTTTTGGATCATGTTAGAATCGAAATAATAGTATCAGCATTGTGTGTGGTCGGTTGGTAGTTCGGGTGCAATTCTGCTCCTCTCCACTCATTCTATCCTGCGAAACCCTTAAGGTGTCGCCTTTCTAGTAATGTTCTATTTATCTTTTAGACTTACGGAGATAATGTTGGTGTTGCAAAATACTAGTTTCATCAATTGTTACGTTTTGGATCATGTTAGAATCGAAATAATATTATCAGCATTGTGTGCGGTCGGTTGGTAGTTCGGATGCAATTCTGCTCCTCTCCACTCATTCTATCTTGCGAAACCCTTAAGGTGTCGCCTTTCTAGTATAGAATGAGTGTAGTGGAACAGAATTATTCTATTCTGTTCTACGGAACAAATGTCTATACGGCTATTGGGACACAATGTGTTGTAAAATTCAGCGATTTGAGGACAAAGAAATCGGTGAGAACGATTTCGCTGAAATTAGCCACACTGGTAGACCACAATGCGATCTAGGTCTGGGCGGTTTCGTTATATCTGGGAAAAATCTAGTTTTAGATATTTTTAAGGTTAAAACCCGAAAAATCGACATTTTGACTACATATTTCTGTAGATCTCGTACCAGCAAATAACGGAATCAGCTAGAGACCTGAAATTTAAACTGAAACTTGTCAAAGATCCAGTGCAAACAACGGTGTTTTTAAATTTCTCATACATTTAGTTTTGATAGTTGGAGAATGCTTTTAATAGGGGCTCTTGAATCAAATATTTTCACGTGACCAAATACTTGGAAAGTGACGTCACGTTCAGCACTTCAGCGGTATGACGTCATAACGTTATCGCTTTGGCGCCAAAACCAATAGTATGGTGTGTTTATCTTTTAGACTTGCGGAAATAATTTTGGTGTTGCCAAAAAACCTTGAGTGTCATCAATTGTTACGTTTTGAATCATGTAAGAATTGAAATTACATATTCATAACATATATATTTAGTATTGCGTGTGGCCAGTTGGTAGTTCGGTATAATTCTGCTCCTCTTCACTTCACTCATTCTATCCCGCGAAACCCTTAAGGTGTCGCCTATCTAGTATTCATAACATATATATTTAGTATTGCGTGTGGCCAGTTGTTAGTTCGGTATAATTCTGCTCCTCTTCACTCATTCTATCCCGCGAAACCCTTAAAGTGTCGCCTATCTAGTAGGTAAATATGCCTCGTCGCTGTCAGCCAAAAGTATGAACTTTTATTTTAACTTCATATAGAATGAGTGTAGTGGAACATAATTATTATATTCTGTTCTATGGAACAAATGTCTATACGGCTATTGGGACACAATGTGTTGTAAAATTCAGCGATTTGGGGACAAAGAAATCGGTGAGAACGATTTCGCTGAAATTCCCCACACTTATAGAACTCAATGTGATCTAGGTCAGGGCGTGTTCGTTATATCTGGGAAAAATCTAGTTTCAGTGATTTTTTAGGTTAAAACCCGAAAAATCGACATTTTGACTACATATTTCTGTAGATCTCGCACCAGCAAATAACGGAATCAGCTAGAAACCTGAAATTCAACCTAACACTTGTCCGAGATCCAGTGCAAACAACGGTGTGTTTAGATTTCTCATACATTCAGTTTGGATTCTTGGAGAAAGCTTTCAATAGGGGTTCTTGATTTTAAAAAAATCTGAGGGCGTGACTAGGAAAGTGACGTCACGTCAGCGGTTGACGTCATAACGTTAGAGTGGTGCAGAGGTAGAGCGTCGGCCTCTCGTATCAAAGGTCCCTGGTTCGAGTCCCGTGATGAGCGGGTCCTTTTGAGATTTTTCCACACAAAACGGCACGAGTACTTGTTAAGTCTCAAGGAAGCAGACATCGAGTGTGAGTAATCTAAGCTTAAAGCTTGTTTCGCAATCGATGTAAAATAAATAAGTTTAAACTAAACTTTGGCGCCAAATCCCGATAATAATGTTCTATTTATCTTTTAGACTTACGGAGATAATTTTGGTGTTGCAAAATACTAGTTTCATCAATTGTTACGTTTTGGATCATGTTAGAATCGAAATAATATATTCAGCATTGTGTGTGGTCGGTTGGTAGTTCGGATGCAATTCTGCTCCTCTCCACTCATTCTATCCCGCGAAACCCTTAAGGTGTCGCCTTTCTAGTATAGAATGAGTGTAGTGGAACAGAATTATTCTATTCTGTTCTATGGAACAAATGTCTATACGGCTATTGGGACACAATGTGTTGTAAAATTCAGCGATTTGGGGACAAAGAAATCGGTGAGAACGATTTCGCTGAAATTCCCCACACTTATATAACTCAATGTGATCTAGGTCTGGGCGTGTTCGTTATATCTGGGGAAAATCTAGTTTCAGTTATTTTTTAGGTTAAAACCCGAAAAATCGACATTTTGACTACATATTTCTGTAGATCTCGCACCAGCAAATAACGGAATCAGCTAGAAACCTGAAATTCAACCTAAAACTTGTCCGAGATCCAGTGCAAACAACGGTGTGTTTAGATTTCTCATACATTCAGTTTGGATTCTTGGAGAAAGCTTTCAATAGGGGTTCTTGATTTTAAAAAAAATCTGTGGGCGTGACTAGGAAAGTGACGTCACGTCAGCGGTTGACGTCATAACGTTACAGTGGTGCAGAGGTAGAGCGTCGGCCTCTCGTATCAAAGGTCCCTGGTTCGAGTCCCGTGATGAGCGGGTCCTTTTGAGATTTGTCCACACAAAACGGCACGAGTACTGGTTAAGTCTCCAGGAAGCAGACATCGAGTGTGAGTAATATAAGCTTAAAGCTTGTTTCGCAATCGATGTAAAATAAATAAGTTTAAACTAAACTTGGGCGCCAAATCCCGATAATAATGTTCTATTTATCTTTTAGACTTACGGAGATAATGTTGGTGTTGCAAAATACTAGTTTCATCAATTGTTACGTTTTGGATCATGTTAGAATCGAAATAATAGTATCAGCATTGTGTGTGGTCGGTTGGTAGTTCGGATGCAATTCTGCTCCTCTCCACTCATTCCATCCTGCGAAACCCTTAAGGTGTCGCCTTTCTAGTTAATAGTTGAATTGGCGATCCTACGAGAGGCACTAATAAGATGAAGTTTTAAAATGAAATGTTCTGCATACTCACTTTTAATTGTTTTCTTAAGAAATAATTTTCAGTGAAAACGTATAGAATGAGTGTAGTGTAACAGAATTATTCTATTCTGTTCTATGGAACAAATGTCTATACGGCTATTGGGACACAATGTGTTGTAAAATTCAGCGATTTGGGGACAAAGAAATCGGTGAGAACGATTTCGCTGAATTTCCCCACACTTATAGAACTCAATGTGATTTAGGTCTGGGCGTGTTCGTTATATCTGGGAAAAATCTAGTTTCAGTGTTTTTTTAGGTTAAAACCCGAAAAATCGACATTTTGACTACATATTTCTGTAGATCTCGCACCAGCAAATAACGGAATCAGCTAGAAACCTGAAATTCAACCTAACACTTGTCCGAGATCCAGTGCAAACAACGGTGTGTTTAGATTTCTCATACATTCAGTTTGGATTCTTGGAGAAAGCTTTCAATAGGGGTTCTTGATTTTAAAAAAATATGTGGGCGTGACTAGGAAAGTGACGTCACGTCAGCGGTTGACGTCATAACGTTACAGTGGTGCAGAGGTAGAGCGTCGGCCTCTCGTATCAAAGGTCCCTGGTTCGAGTCCCGTGATGAGCGGGTCCTTTTGAGATTTTTCCACACAAAACGGCACGAGTACTGGTTAAGTCTCCAGGAAGCAGACATCGAGTGTGAGTAATCTAAGCTTAAAGCTTGTTTCGCAATCGATGTAAAATAAATAAGTTTAAACTAAACTTGGGCGCCAAATCCCGATAATAATGTTCTATTTATCTTTTAGACTTACGGAGATAATGTTGGTGTTGCAAAATACTAGTTTCATCAATTGTTACGTTTTGGATCATGTTAGAATCGAAATAATATTATCAGCATTGTGTGTGGTCGGTTAGTAGTTCGGATGCAATTCTGCTCCTCTCCACTCATTCTATCCTGCGAAACCCTTAAGGTGTCGCCTTTCTAGTTAATTAACACATACCCAATAAACTAATCGGGAAACTAGAATGGACCGTATTGGTAAGGGGTTGGTGCTTTACTTATAATAAATATCGATGATGTAATCAGGTAAACCATTTTTAATATTTAACAACAACAGTGGATAGTCATTAATCTAATTTATTTCTTATTGATTATAATCATATACCGTTTCCGCGAACAACGTGTTAATTGAAGAACTTTCATATTGATTTGTAGATCAGTCCTTTTGTAATAAAGATACACGCAATAAACCAATAATGTTTCACGGTGTCATCGGAAGAATCCTTAGGGCAACGACAAAAAAAGGTGTAAAAATAATATGGACTGTGTTATGTTATGCCACGGTATTCGTTTATTATTTGAGGTATTCGTCTGTCAAGCCTTCCAATCTTCCATGTTCGCTCGAGACTCGCGTATGTTATCTCTCACAGAAAGTTTCGAAATACTTCTGACCAAGGCTGCCCTCTTGCAATAGAAAACATGGATGAACGGGCATCAAAAATCACGATACATATATTAGTATGATTTTCTTTAGGCACCGCGTATACTCATGCCATTGGTGTCTGTCAGTTGAAGGAGATATAAAAGTGCGTGTAACGTTTTTTTTTATCTATCTTCGTGTCAAGTATTAGTTCTAGCAGTCAGATCTGACACCAATTTATTCAATCATTATTGAACTATCGATGCCCCTAAACAAGTGCCATGACCAAACGGAGACTTCACTTACTCTAACACATGCGAAAATCTGTCTATTCACTAGTACCACGCTGGTAAAATCAATTTAGATTAATAAATGTAAATTTTAATTTAGAACTTATATATGGCGGGCTATATACATGTATATCCACGTACGTGAATCGAAGTTACTCTGAAGTAATGTACAAGTATATATGGTCGTGTATAAAAATCGATTGCTATATAAAGGCTCCTGGATATCGTGATATATTAGTTATATTGGTTCCTTGTGATGATTCTAATAGTCTGTTATCGTATCACGTGTATACGTACCCGAATTTAGACATGAGTTGGACGAAATTAAGAAGTATACAAGTAAACCTGGTAATTCAATGTTCTAAATTTTACTTTTGACATGCTTCAATCAATAATCAATCGCTTTGTTTGAATCGTTATCGACGAGTCCCCAGTGTTATTTGACATTACGTCCTTAGATGAATGATTATCTGTTGTCAATACCGATAGATGTATACCAACGCGTTTATAGATGTGTCGTCAATACCGTTAGATGTACATCAACGCGTTTATAGACATGTCGTCAATACCGTTAGACGATATCAACACTTTATAGATGTGTCATGAATACCGTTAGATATACATCATCGCCTTGATATATATATATATATATATGTGTCGTCCATACCGTATATCAACGCGTTTATAGATGTGTCGTCAATACCGTTAGTTGTTTATCAGCGCGTTTATAGATGTCTCGTTAATACCTTTAGATTTACATCGACACGTATATAGATGGGTCGTCTGTACCGTTAGATGTATATCAAAACGTTTATAGATGTGCGGTCAATACCTTTAGATATACATCAACGTGTTTATAGATGTGTCGTCAATACCGTTAGATGTTTATCAGCGCGTTTATAGATGTCTCGTTTATACCTTTAGATTTACATCGACACGTATATAGATGGGTCGTCTGTACCGTTAGACGTATATCAAAACGTTTATAGATGTGCGGTCAATACCTTTATATATACATCAACGTGTTTATAGATGTGTCGTCAATACCGTTAAATGTTTATCATTGCGTTTATAGATGTGTCGTCAATACCGTTAGATGTAAATCAGCGCGTTTATAGATGTGTCTTCAATACCGTTAGATGTAAAATCAGCGCGTTTTTAGATGTGTTGTCAATACTGTTAGATGTAAAATCAGCGCGTTTTTAGATGTGTTGTCAATACCGTTAGATATATATCAACGCGTTTAGATATGTGTCGTCAATACCGTCAGATGTACATCAACGAGTTGATTAATATGTCGTTAATACAGTTAGATGTACATCAACGCGTGTACAGATGTGTCGTCAATAACGTTAGACGATACAAACGCGTTCATACATGTGTCGTCAATACCGTTAGATGTATATCAACGCATTTATATAGATGTTTAGTCAATACCGTTAGATGTATATCAACGCGTCTATAGATGTGTCTTCAATACCTTTAGATTTGCATCAACACGTTCAGAGATGGGTCATTGATATCATTGATAGGTGTATAATGTTCTTACAGTATGTAGATTTTCTGGATATATATACATTGAAAATACTTGTTCTGGCAATAATGGTGTGCCCTTCAGAAATTTTTAATTTGCTTGCAGACAGCAAAAGCCACGTCTAATGCGAACAATCATAATCAAGAGTGATTTGTTTATATATTATAATTAAAGCAAATGCTTTTCTTATAATTTAAATATAACTAAATTTCCCATGTCTGTTGACGCTTAAACATCGATACCACTAAGAAGCTGGTCATTAGTAATGGAGGGTTCGTCAAACGAAATGAAAAGTTGGTTTTACAAAGAAAACAAATTAATTTCGTTACTTGTTATACATGTTATACATGTATATATGTATATATTGGAAAATTTTGTCTGCAAGAAATAGAAAAGGCGAAAAATTAATATTTTTAAAATAATATGGAAAACGTCCAAGAATATTTGTGGTGTCATGACATTTAGTAGAGCCCATGTGTTTAACGAGACCGGTTGTTATGTTGGGGAACAGATAGATACACGAACATGTTTATTCTGCAATAAGACGGAGACTGAAACAGAAACACACTTTGTCGTAGTTTGTGATTGCTACAATGAAATACGCAGAAATGTATTCGGTGAAATATTTGAAAAAGCCCACTTTGTTTCCCTATCACCAGAACTTAAGTTGTGCTTTTTAATGAAACACCTTGTGCGAAAGTTATGTAAATATGTTGCAAAAGCGTTTAGCCATAGGAGGAGTTTGATATATAATCACCGATGAAATATATGATTGATTAATTAGTTTATTGTTTGATCGCGAATAGTTGGCTGATATATTAAATAATTAGTTGGTTAACTGGTTAGTTGATTCATCCAATTGTTCAAGCATTCATTCACTTGTTTGTCCACTCATACAATCGTTCGTTCATTCGTTCATTCATTTATTTACACATTCGGAGAATGGACGTACTAGTTGTTAGGTTGAGTGGCGGGATGATTAATTGCTTGATTAATTTGCTCGCTGTTGAATTACTATCTTCATGGTTATATTATGAGTATGTCGCCTGCAAGTTCTATTTGAAGGCTGTATGTGAATCTGACCTTTACTTTTCGTTTCGGTAAAGGCTTTTCAAACATACATGATATAATAATCACACTATTACACGGGTTTTATTTTGCATGTGCGCAAAACATACGCGATAGGTAGTGAATGATACAAATACCTTTTGATATTATATGACTTTACTCATAAGATTAGGTTATACCAATTACGCCGACTTGCTTTTGTAAATACATAAAATAATTAAGCGCCTGTAGCACTGATGACCAGTAATTGTATCTAGACTTATGTCGGTACAGTTAAATAAAATCCTCAAAATAAGACGAAATCATCAGAATTGTATGTGAATCTGACCTTTACTTTTCGTTTCGGTAAAGGCTTTTCAAACATACATGATATAATAATCACACTATTACACGGGTTTTATTTTGCACAGTTAAATAAAATCCTCAAAATAAGACGAAATCATCAGAATTATAGATGGCTCTGTTCGAGGGTGAAATAACTGCATCTTACAAGATGCAGGTTCGCCATGCTCGCACGAAACCGTCGAAATAATTATAGATATGTTTATATGTATATATGTATATATGTATATAGACTGCTTGTACCACACATTGATAATAATGAATGAATATATGTCCACAGACATTACCTTTATATATAGTGACATATAGGCCCATGGGGCCGGGTGGTTTTTCAACGAAATTTGTTAAATCTTTTATTATATGTTATACATATGTCATTTTAATAAAATATTTACTTACTTACTTACTTATATGACATTTTGAATAATCGTTGGATTAACAAAATACTCATAGATAACGCATGATGCCAACAAACATTGTGTTCCAATGCTTAAATAATTCGATAACGGGGGGTTATTATTAGATTTTTTTTTTAATGTCTTGAACATATTACGATTGCGTATGACACATCTAAAATGAAATAAATATTCCGATGTTTTAAGTATGTGCAGTTTCTTTATTTTGACTGGAATTTACGTTTTTGTGTTTTATTTACGAAGACAAAACAGCCCCTATTAGCTAGACTGGTATACTTTATTTTCATAAACTATGTAATCAAAAGGCGATAACTACAAACCTTTACGTCGCACAGTCCAATTTGTTTACATACGCGTACCTGCTTGCAGCAGACTATCGATATGAAAATCACGTCGAATTCTCCTTTATTTAGAGAAGTATCAACATAAACTGGTAACAGAAACAAAATTAAGAAATATTTTGTGAAAATATGTCTCAAATATAAGCCTGTTTATCGGTCGTGAACGTCGAAACCTCAGTTCGTGACCTAGTTTCATATTGCCAAAATGTAAAGCGAAGTAACCGGAAGTAAAATTTAAACTTAGACAAGTGACTTGTTTATGCAGACAAAAAATGTCGCACGACAAATTGATTTCTTAAACGTCACGAAACGAGTGCATGGGTCAAATGTAGGAGAAAGAAAGATAACATAGAAATGCTTTTTTTCTCTCGAATGCAGTTGAATAAAACATGCACTAAAGCTTTGCCTGATTTTGTATTCACTTTCTTCGATGTCTGACACTATGACTCGATCTTGACAGGTCAACATTTCGAAAGAATGCTCAAACACCTTATTACAGATAGATAGCTAATATAACACACTTAACTGATTAAATATATGTGATGTTGAATGTTTATTTGGCTTGAAACAAATTAACAGAAGAACAAACTCTGATTAACAATAGATTTAGAAATAAAGCAAATCTGCTCTTTCGCACCCAATTAATTTCATACTTGCCACCTATTAAATAGAAATGGGACTCGCAACTGGCATTTCTCTTGCGCCAAACATATATTGTATGCATCAACGATTTAGATAAACAATTTAGCTGATATGTTGTTTCAAGTGTGGTCTACTTTTTAAACATATGAGGATAAATTTTAACGTCTGTGAAATATTTATTATAATTATTAAAAAGGAGGAAGTTCATGTCCTCGGCAATTTAACCGTTTTCTCAATGTTTTAAGCGTTAAAAGGTTTTTATTGTTGCTTCAGACATGGAAAGGGTTTAATAGCTTTTTTATTGCATGTAGATTTAAATCCCAAAATGTATTTGTTGTGGTTTTTATTAGCAAATACAAAACATCCAAAATCCTGACCAAAAGAAATCCTGAAATTTGTAGATCTATGTGGAATTTCAAAAATTCTGGAAATAATCCTTATGAAAACATTATGTGTATGTTTAGACTAATGAAAGTCAAGAATACATGTGTGTTAAAAATAAATCAATGCAGTATTTTCCGGCGACATTGATGCCTTGCATCAACTTTCTCTTGTTATATACCTAAAAAAGAAACACATATCGAAATGTGTATAATTGTTATTTATACTCTCTTAATATTTATCCTATTTATATAATAACAGGAACACTCATGTTGCAGTAGCGATACTTGAATGTGTATTGACTACTCGGGGCGTGGTCAAATTGACATCTCTCGCGACCCTCAAGGAAATAAAAGTATTGCAACCTTATTTGAAAAACAGAAGTAGACAGCGAGAGAATATGTTGACATTAATTAATACCATTTAATGAAGATATATAGAGAATAACTAACTGGATGTTTTTGATATAGAATTTATGTCACAAGGGAAAGAAGGGGTAATTTGGTTAAAATCACCAAACCGAAACTATATCAAAAACATGCAGTTAGATTCTATTTATTATATATATCTGGAATAAATCTCCCCTTTATTTTAAAGAAACATATAAAAAAAAAATGACTTGGCCTTAGGCGTATAAATGTTACGTAACCAATGACTGCATCATTTTAAGACGTTCCATGGCTGTTCCATTAATGTTTACGCCGCACGTTTAAATCAATGTTTTATGCCATTCTTTATATTTTCTTTTGTAAGTTTCTTAAGATGTCTCTTAGGATGACATCTTAAAATATAATTGAAACACATTTTTATCATATTTTCACTTTAATAATGATCAAAAATCATACTATCAACTTTTATATACAAGGAAGGTTAAAGTAATCACTGAAAAATCAGTTTCAGCATATAAGTCTGTGTACAAATTTTGTGTGTTGGATTGAATTGTTTATTTCACTACAAATAATCAAATTCTGGATTTAATGTGACATAATAATTATTTAATAATGCATTCATCACTGGATATAAGTAAAACTTCAAGTATACATCTTCAGAGGATGACAAATACAAATTTAGACGACAAGTTCATTTCAAATTTATGCGGCAAAGTGGATTCAATACATATTTAATCAGCTGTCTGTGTGTACAGGCATGATGCCTACACTTTTAATCCGAATCGCTGAAAACAGGTAAGATGCGTTTGTATATCTTCGGTGGGCTGTTTTCTGCCTTTTCAGAGCGGACGATATGAGTTTTTGTTGTTTATCGTTAATTTTGCTGTAGCTGTTTGCGCTACCAACATTTCTATGACCACTTATTTGTATTGTACAGTTAGTTGGTGTAGTCCTAGGTCATTACACTTTTGCATTAGCTGTTTACGAACGCTGTGGTTTGTAAGTTTTCTGTCGCCCTGTATTTTATAGCATTTGTTGATCATTGCTTTTACTAATCCGTATTTGTAGTTGATTCCCATGGGACTTCTTTTGAACCATACAGTGTCAGGTTTAGGATTCTTGACATAGTTAATTGCCAAAAGGAATGGGTCTTCACTGTGAAGCATTGATTCTGGGCGGTTGTCCCTATACATTTTATAAGCTTGAACTGGGCAGCGTTGAAGATTTTGCTTATCATTCGAAGCCTTAGGTTTGAATTTCCTGGTATTGCTTGATTCTGTACCAGTCCTGGTTTTGGTCTGTCTTTCTTTGACGTGTTCAAGAAATTCGTCCCCATCTTCATCGGTTCTCAATACAATGTCGCCCCATTTCAGCGTGTGCTGCTCACGGCCACCCCTCATCCCCATAAATAGCGAAAAAGAGATATGGAGCAAATTGGTAATTTGATACGCACTTTCAGTTCCTAATTGACCGCACTCGAACAAATTGTCGATGTCGTCATCCGTTAACTCTTCAGACTCATTTGGTTTGGAACCATGTCCTTGGGATTTAAGGAAGGTTAATTTTGCTTTTATGGTTTTATTTACGTGGGGGAACAATGGATTTTTATTGATGTTATGTGGATATCCTATGTTTCCTAAATAGCGCTCAAGACTAGACAGAAATCCTCTGATGGTTTGTACTCTTCACCATTTTCTTTTTTGAGTACAGAAATAAAATTTCAAAAAAGCTGGTCAAGGTTTTTCAATTTCAAAGGTTTCTGGCATTTCATTTTCATTTTGCTCTGAACAAAATTGTCTAAACAGTTTCATATCACCCATTGTCTTTCTTTTTGTGTTCACATTTTCCTGATCTTGAATGAAATGTTCAATTGTGGCTTGGTCAACAACCTCAAACCATGACTTTTCCTTATTTTGTTGGGGATTATTTGTAATTTTACTTGTCTGCTGAATAGGTTGGTTGAAATTTGGTAGTTCTTCAAATTCAGAAGCTTGAAATATTGCTGACAATTATTCCAACTCTCGAGGTCTAAAAAATTTGCCATTTTTGGTTTGGTGCAAGCTGCAGACGATGCAACTGTCAGTTGAGTAGACATCAACAACATACCAATTAATTCCTCATTTTTTTTTTTTAAATAATGTTTTGTTTCAATATTTTAACATACATTTGTATTTAAAATCCTTAAAACTTAAAAAAAAAATACTTTCTTAAAAAATTCCAAAGATGTTTCAAATCTAAAAAAATTAGTTCCGGCAAAAATGATATCATCAAAAAACTAAAAGTGTTATCGTCCCAGTGTTAGTTATCATTTTTTTAAAGTTGATATTGATTTTATGTCACTTAAATTTTAATGCAAAATTTGGATAGGTATGTAATAAATGTTATTATCGGAATAGATAAGTTCTGGTAACATTTCAATTATACTAATAGTTATGCTTTAATTTGCTGGTTTTCATATACTACGTCACTCAAAGTCGTTCCTTGATTCCCTGAAATGTATTTATCTTCTTTAAACATCTTAGGAAAATATAATTTAACAGAAAGTCTTATTATTTGACTTGTCGGGTTCAAGCTGTTGTTTTCTGTTATCAATATCAATTTTCATTTCAAATAAAAAGACTATTTCAATTCAATAATCATACATGTTTAAAGAACTGAATAATGTGTAGTGACTTAGATTCATTTGTATGATTAAAAGGTAATTGTAATACAAGTCTTGTTGTCGCTTTCCATTGTGTAATGGTATTAAATAATCTGAAGGTTATACACTATTGCTCATGTACTTATTTCACTAAAGAGCCACTTGTGTAATGTTCTGTCTTTATGTATGACCGGCCTCTTTGTTATACGAATGACATATTTGGTCCGGTGGTAAACATATCTGTAATACATTCGTAAAGTTTAAGTCTATTTTAGAAAACAAATTAGATACAAACCAGTCGATAACCTTTCATATTCGTGGTTATTTTCGTTGTTTACCCTTAATTCTTCATAAACATTCCTGTAAATACACATTGTGATAACTACGCATTAAATCGGAAAACTAACAATAGTTATATTCGTCTACCGATCTACAAATACCTCGGTAATTATTTTGATAAATTCATGAGTATTCAATGATCCATACGTAAACAATTCTAAGAGCAACATGTTATGTGTCAATAATTTGAATTCTTCTTGTATGTGATGTCCTTAATGCTTAAAGTGTCAGTACATAGTAGGCTTGACGGGGATGTCCAAAGTCTAATATTAATGAGAAATAACCTGGAAGGAATTTTTCAGTACAAAGGTAATCTATTAATTCAATGTTAAGTTAAATGTATAGATTGGTCTTGCGTTTATTTAATTAATATACGAGTGTATACATACGTGTCTACATTATAGTTGTCACCTTGTCTTGGCTCCATTTCAAGGTCTGAAAGGAAACAGAAGCAGTCGTTGAAAAATGTTAATATTACATGAATCTTAATATAAAAAGAAATATATATATATATATAAATGAAAATAATCTGTATTTGTGAACAAATGTTTAAGATACTACCTGCTATAGTACGTATAACACTCTCATGTGATTGGTTTATATCCCTGAAAAAAAGTAAAAACATGAATAATTTGTTACTTTGCAATGACTAATACATACCGCTATTTTTTTGTTTATTATTTACTGACATTAAAATTAAAACGAACAACAATACGTGCCATGTTTGTTTAAAGGAACAGCCCATATCCAAGTATTGTAATGTGGTAGAAAAGTGTTGGTGGAAAGCAATGTGGAAATAGGAGGTGTACACTACATACAGGTAAATACGATCACAGATGTAGGCCTCGCACAAGACTTTTCTTATGTCTTATCCTGCTGCATTTTTTATGCTGCTGACATCTTCTTTTTTGCAATGGAGCATATCAAAATATTGCGAAAATATTTGACCAAGATTAGCACTTAGTGTCTAGTATAGTAGCACTTAGTGTCTAGTATAGTCATACAAGATGAATATGCATAAAAAAGAAATTGCTTATCACGAAATTACCGCTATTGAAATTGGCCATTTTTCATATGATTATTCGTCTCGTTTGTTAAAACTCTGATATGATGAGAGTTCTAGGCTGCAACGAACGATTCATGATTTATGTAAGGCGCCATTACTTTCATACTCTAAGGTTATATTTTTTGAGAGAATAATACAGTACACAATTCTAATAATTTACCTGTTCAATGATGTATTTCGTTTAGGCTGTTCTGCAAAATTAAAGTGAAATAATTTCCAACACGAAAAATGCTAGCCTGTATCACGTTAACTTAAATATGTGAAATTGGTAAATAATTAAATTGTAAACTAAAAAAGAAAACAAAAAAAATAGCATATTCATTATAAATTAGAACGGCATTATGACGAACAAGGAATATTTAATAAGTGACCACATGAAAATTAAAAGGAAATGACATTCATAATAAAAATAATGTTTTATACATGTCGGCTAATTTGTTAGGGCGAAGAGGACCGGATCATTGACAACATATCATAATGCCCTTATGTGTAGTTTAAACCATTTAATAAAAAGTTGCCCGTTTAATAATTTTCTTAAATAAAGGTTTGAAAAGCTAGACATATGTTCGAACTTTCAAAATAATTCTGTAAAATTAAAAATCGCCGTTGTTAAGTTTAAAACGTATATCATAATTCAGATATAAAATACACATGACAAGGACTGAATCAATGACATAACATGGATCTTGAATACTTTAGATGACATCAAGCGTTCATGAGATGGTGCATACAATTTGAACAAACACACCGACATGAAGCGCGAAACTATAATAATCATCTAATCATAACCAACAGAGACGTTTTAAAGTAGCTCCCAGTACTAATTACCTGTTGCTCTTCTTTTCCATAGAACACATACAACAACAACTGTGATACAGACTATAACTGCTACAACACTTCCAAGTGCCTCAAACATCAACGCAACGTTGGGAGTCTCTTCTGCTTGTATATTGTGCGTGTCTTCTGCCATAGTAATAGTAATAATACGAATAGTAAGTAAGTTGTTATCAACAGCAACATCGGTTTTACTACAAAAATATAACGAACTTCATTGTCTGATCGTGTTTAGCATACGCAGCTCTGATACAATTCAATCATTATGCTGAATCACCCGTCTCCTTTGAAATTAACTAAGAAACTAGTTACGTGTCAATGAATGGAAACAAATTAACATGTTAATTAGACTATTATCGACTTTTTTTTTTACCACGGGCATTTAATCATTTATCATCAAAATGTATCTGTTTGATATATAATATTTACATTCTGAATCTATGCTTATTTCCATGGACATATAATTTCGTTAACTCATGTATGTGAACTAGTTTATATTAAATTCGACGGACACTTCAAATATATTCTTGTTTAGTTTTAATTAAAGTATGTTTATAAAGCTGTAGTTACTTATCATGAGTTAAAGAGGTACATCGTATGATACCTGTCCTGTGTTCCATAGTCACAAAACGCAAAACCTGTTTTGCGAAACCTATATAGGTTTTGTCGATATACCGTTCCTTAGTCGGTTAACCAAACATGTTCTACCTGTTTTCCATTCATAAAACAGGTAGGTTTCGTTCCGTTTGATAGGCATAGCTTAAACTGTTTATGTTGTGTTTACTATGGAACACACGGCTGATGTCTTATCTACCTTTTCGAATAACACATAATAGTGCGATATGTTTACACATTTAAACAATAACGACACTTTACACAAGTGTATCAAGGTTTTAGTGAAATGACCTAAAATTGAAGTTTTTTAGAACAAGAACAATGATAGCTTAACTGATAAATAGCAAGATTATGACAACAAATTGTATTGGACTTAGCTGACATCGTCTACCTAAGCGACTTATTATCACCACCTGTCAATTAAACTGAGTGCACATTTTCCAATTAACCATTCATGTCCCAATCATGCAGGTAGTTAGATTGCGTACTTGTTCGAACACATATGTATAGCGATGTTGAAAGGAAACTCGGGATAACTCGAACATGGGGAAATTCGAATATATACCTTGACTGGAACCATTGCATGGCACGGATCTGTCTTTTTCTTGGTATGATTGTATCACTCGAAAGCTTTTCATGATAAACAAAGCTGACATTAAAGTAAGCATAAAAAAGCGATAACCTGAGGTCAGTTATGGTCCCCTTGAGTTACAGTTATCGTGACTCCTCTGTAGTTAATGGTCACGAGTTATTCAATTATTGTCATACATAAATATCGATATAAAAGTGGCGCGTTAGGCAACATACGTTCTTGTTGACCACTGGTCCTAGCATTATTTAAACGAGTATGGGCGTAAAAAATACTAAATGGGGCTTATATTATAGACTTTCGTTAGAAGTTATATATGTATATGACTCTTTCGATTGCATCTTCGCCAGCCAAGACCACTTCGTTAATTACTCCCATAAGTACATTACGGGAATGTAATTGACAAATCACCCTTGGCTTGCGAAGATGTTTTAATTGTGGACGAAAAGTGAAGGATCTGATGAGACTTGGGTACACTCCGCTTAATCGTCACTGTTCTGTCTGACGTGAATTATATCTACTACTAACGGTAAGTTTCATTGGACGTTTGGTTTTCAGCAATATTTCCGCTTAAATCCTTTCCGATACATTCCGGTGCGTTATCGTTTTCGTCCTGAAAAAGAATATAACTATTTGTGAGCCCCTGAGTATAAATGACATTCAATTTAGTAATACATAAGCTGGTTCCAGAGAGGAACTATCGGAACGGTTTGGTGTGGCTCACTGCCCTGTAGACCAAATAGTAATAGAGGATGTCAAGAAATTCTGGTGTTGTAGTGTCCATTTGAATCCTTAAGCATGGATGCGCACGCAGATTATTGTTAACATGTAATATTTACATGAGTCATTAACGAAGCAGCTTACCGCATCTGCTGCAAACAACATTGGATATAATTGTTTGGCAATTTGACAATTTATCCAATAGTTAAACTTTCATTGATAGAGATGTTCTATTAGTTTTTCTAGGTATTTTATTCAATAGTTAAACTTTCATTGAAAGAGATGTTCTATTAGTTTTTCTAGGTATTTTATTCAATAGTTAAACTTTCATTGAAAGAGATGTTCTATTAGTTTTTCTAGGTATTTTATTCAATAGTTAAACTTTCATTGAAAGAGATGTTCTATTAGTTTGTCTAGGTATTTTATTCAATAGTTAAACTTTCATTGAAAGAGATGTTCTATTAGTTTTTCTAGGTATTTTATTCAATAGTTAAACTTTCATTGAAAGAGATGTTCTATTAGTTTTTCTAGGTATTTTATTCAATAGTTAAACTTTCATTGATAGAGATGTTCTATAAGTTTTTCTAGGTATTTTATTCAATAGTTAAACTTTCATTGAAAGAGATGTTCTATTAGTTTTTCTAGGTATTTTATTCAATAGTTAAACTTTCATTGATAGAGATGTTCTATTAGTTTTTCTCGATGTTTTCAAAGTCGTCTTTGGGTAAAAAAAGCTTTGGTTGACACGTCTAATAAACAAACCCGAACAAACCCTATGTATATTGTGGGTATTCAAAAGAATCGTCTCTTGAGTATCAACAATTTCAGATTGAAATGAGATTTTATCACAGGAAACATGTCGTTAACCATGTCCCGCATACAAGACGCATTTAACGCTCCTGCAGCAAACGACTTTTAAAAACATTTCGGCAAAAAGTGACTTGCACATAACTTTCAACTCGTTTCAATAATTATACTTTTATATGTTTTCATAGTTTTGCCAATGCATTTTCAAATTCGTATGCTTTAGATATTTTAAAAATAACAAATGGTTATTGTGGTCACTGTTACAGTTAGTTGGCTCCCATTTAAGGTCTAAATGAGCCACCGTCCATCAAAAAAGATGTCAATTACGAGCATAATCTAAGACAAAACAGATTATGCACAAGTTGACATAATATTCTAAAAAGCCTATGGACGTAATATTTAAACAGAGTAGTTCTTTATCAGACAGTGCAGATGTACAAGCATATCTGGATCTACATTGTTCACAAGAACCTACTTGTACATATTTCCATGGACGGACTCACATTTATATAAGTTTTGTTTTATAAATTCCCTGTCTATAGGGTTCAGACTTGTTTAACATATATTACTTTCACAAATAATTCCTTGTTCAATATCGATGGGTTTTTCTTGATATGTCTTAAGAACACCATACCTGACATAAACGTAAACGGTAAACCAGACAGAATGGTATACATGTAGTCATGGTAAGTTGCCGTCAAAATAATGTTCGTTTCATTATAATATTATCTATTAGATTCAGATATATAAATTACTTTTTGCTTAAACAAACCCCTCGTTGTTCAATGACGATCTTATTTGCCTGATATATTTCAAGAACACATAATCTCATTTAACGAGAACTAAACTTCGATGTTGTAGCAATCACTCTTAAAGATCTGATGAATGCCAGTCTAAGATCTTCGATTGACCTTTGCGTCAAACAATCAAATTCGTTAGGTATGAATAGGGGAGATAACCCGTGTAAATAATCGAGAAAGAGAAGCGGTTATAGTCGAGAGTTCCGATTGCATTGAAACAAGAAATATTTAAATGTATAAGGTTAATTCGAAAAGACCTTTTAGATGGTGTCGTCAGCTTAAATATGCGAACTCTTTTGGTCTGATTCCAATGAGGTCAAAGAACGCCATACCTGAACATCAACGGTGATGGTAGCTACACTAGACAGGCTGGGTACTCCATGGTCAGCTGCCGTCACTGTTATGATTATTCGGCTTCCATTAGTGGTCATGAACAGTTCGCCAGTAGTTTCATTCACACTAAATTTATCAGCTGATAGTGTGATGTTGGATATAGTATACGTTATCAAACTGTTGTCTGTTCCTTCAAGGTCATTGTCTCTGGCCTGGGTAAATATAGGACGATATAAAATGTTTAAGTTGATCTTCAATAACCATTTCCAAGGTACAGAAGCATCTTGACGCATCAGAGCACATACGACTTTTGAAAACATTGTATAAATTGGAGAAATAATGAGCAGTGTCTCCTCTTGCCTCAATATGTTCAACTAGATTCGATAATTACTCTGTCATGTATAGTAAATTGATATTTCATAAACCATATGTTGCTGCAGATTTTTGTATCTACGAAAGGGTTTAGATAACTTTACATAATTCAGAGGAGAAAATGTTTTTTTCTTAAAATTTGTAGGCGTTATTCATCATTGCACGTGGGTATTTCCATGTTAAACAAAAGAAGAAGACTAACATGTAATTTATAGTCGTCTTTAAACATGTAGTTCTGCTTTATATTAATATACAATTGTCCAGGAAAAAAGGGAGAAATAATAGAAAATGGCTTATATTATACAACTCGACGGACTATATCAGATAGAATTAAGAATGTAAAAGAGCAAACCATATCAAACTACAATGCCATGGATCTCCAGAAAGATCGCAACATACTTATATGTGTGAATATTTTTCGATCGCGAACGAGTCGAGCATCTAATCTGGATCCAAACTGTGTGACACTTACTGGTAGTCACAGAAGCTACATATCTAGTTTTACGTACTGTGCTGTGTCGCCTGCATATATGTCAGTTTATAACAGCTTGACGGACTAACAGATGGACAAACAGAAAGACGGACAGACGACATAGAAGTGATCGATATGTGTGTCCCTGCCAAGGGAGCCGACACAATAACATAAAACTCCCATCGTTTGTCAACATAAAACACTGCTAAATAGGATAAAACTAAAATGCTCGGACATTACCTGAAGGCGAACAAGGGGAGTGTTCTCGTATTGATTGTCATTTTCCCTGATGGAAGTGCTGTAGTTCCGATCAAAGACCGGGGCGTTATCGTTTTGGTCTAGAAGATGGACTTCTAGTGGAACGGAACCACTTCTGCCTCCTGGATCGGTCACTACGTACGTCAAGTAGAAAACATCTCGTTTTTCTCGGTCGAATGTGTCGTCACAGTCCGCACATAAATTTCGAATCTCGCCATTTTTGTCATCTACGTAAAAACTGAAGTACCATAAAAGTTTTGTAAATTAGGTCTTCCAAAGGGGAAAAAGTCAGTAAAACACTTTATATCATTAAAACTCTTTCATTATCAAATTTTCGACCACTTTGCCTTTTTCAAAATTTAAAAGAAATTAAAAAAAAAAAAAAGGAAATTTAAGTGCAGTCCATGATCAAAATCCGAGGCGGACGTTCTACCACTACACTTTTTTTTTTTATTTTTTTTTTATTTTCGAAAATCATTTAATCACCCCGTAATAGGTCTGTGAGGGTCGGGGTGGGCCATCCCTCAACAAACCGTACAAATATATGTATCAGTCAAATTGTAACATACATTCATTTATATATACACTGAAAGGAAAAAGAAAGAATACATTTTGGTTTTTAACATTATTTCATTATTGGCCAAGTTTATTCATTTGATGGAAAATGAACTGATTTTTTGTTATTGTTTTGCTTAAAATGAATTAAAAAAAAAAAATATTCAACAATATGATGAAATATAAATATACAAAATTGATATGCAATACATTTATTGTTTCTTGACCTGTCGACGTTTATAGGTATGTATACTTTCTTTTTCCTCTCACCACATATACATATATACATTAATCTTAAAGGGACACACCAGTCTCAACAAATTATAGATTGTAGCTCGAGCTAAAACAAAAATCAAACAGAAATAAATAATTTGACACAGCAGATGATAGTATAAGAAAATTATGTTGTCTAATAACTTCAGGAGATTTTTCTCTCTCAAGTCTATAGTGGTTGGTTTGGTGTAGCACCTTACCAAATATTAAATATGTATTTTGGTGTATCCCTATTTACAGAAAAGATATAGTGGCAATAATAACATGAATTTTATTATATTGGGGTTGTTTTTGTGTGTTTATATTTATTAGAGGTATCTATAATTGGAATGGTTTATAAACACATTTTGTTGTGTGTTAATTGATGGTGTTTATTGAAAGCCAGGAGAAGACATAAAAAAAAAATATATATATATATATATATATATATATCAAAGATACCTTGGTTCATTTTATATTTTTTTAGTAAAATTTAACTATATTTGAGAAATAAGCAAAGAGGCCATCCTGGAGAGCAACCTTTATCAAACATAAATCTGAAAAATGTAAAATTAATAGTCTTTATTTTTAATAGTCTTTATTTTTAAGATATAAGGGGAATGTACAGGTTCCATAACAAATGGAATTTTTCCACCTCAATGTTATTTTTGGCAATACATCTTTCTGTTTCATGCAACATTTTAATATAGTGTTTGAATGGTTCAAAAATAGGAATATTGTTTTTCATTTTTTGACAGTATATGAAGTGTTTAGCAGTATATAGCAGCCTATTCAAAACAGTTTCGAATTTCATACTGCCAAAGATTATGTCTGAAGAAGACCAGTTTGTATTTATTGTATTGCACTTTTCATTCAGATAATTTTTAAAACTTTGAAAAAATTGTTGCGTTACTGTGCAGTCAATAAATATATGTTTAATAGTTTCGGTTTCTCTTTGACAAAAGGAACATACATCGGATTCTTTAATCTTCATTTTTTTTAAGCAATGAGATTTGTTCCAAGAATTCTGTGATTAATTCTAAATTGGAACCATTGTAAATTTGTGTCTTTAGTGACATTGAAAGGGAGAGCGTAATACTTACTATCTCTCAGATTAATTTGAATATTTAAATCATTCTCCCATTTTGTTTTAGAAGTTGGAATATAATCTTTATTCATGAAATGTTGGTAAATTGTTCTACAGCCCTTTTTATCTTTCAGGATTGTTGACATTGTATATGGTATTAAAGGGTTAAGGCAAATGCATGATAAATGTTGAAAAGATAA